>JADRCD010183622.1:15661-31416 GCA_019843815.1 Montemys delectorum
GTGTGTGTGTGTGTGTGTGTGTGTGTGTGTGTGTGTGTACAGGAGTACAGTCACCAGTCACCTGAAATTTAGGAGCCAGCCTGCACTCTATTTCAGAGATAAGGGACTGAACCCTGAAGAGGAACAATGGAATACTCTAGTTTCTGTCTTAAACAGAAGTTCAGGCCACTCCCTGCCCATAGGGGATGCAGCTAAGCATTGTAAAAAGACTGATGAATAATTAAGTCACCATTTACAAGAAATTCTAATCTTAGTGCAGTTCAAGGTAAAGACAGACAGCAGCCATGGACAGCCAAGAACAACATTGTCAGTACACTCAGGACACAGGCCTCCAGCCAGACACTGTTATTATTTTTTTTTCTAAATACTGTCACCAAAAAAGCTCAAGTCAGAAAGTCTCTGTCCCTCTGGCAACCCCAGCATATCAGTAATAATAACAATAAAAAATAATTAGCTAAGATTTAGGATTACCTAATAAGGACTCAGCACTGTGAGCTTGTATTAGTTTATTTTACACATTACCCATCCCTCCATGAAATCTCCATGGCATTATTACAGCAAAAGAAATGAAGAGGTTAAACTAATTTAAGTCCCACTGTTAATAAGAATCAACTCATAACCAGGCTATTGCTTGTCTACCCACTTTTCAGATTTGTCACCTCCTTGCATTTCTTTTTGTCTAGAGAAATTGTTTCTCCAGATGAAGGTTTTGTTTATTTCTGAATCTTCCATATCTCGACAAAAGCATTTCAATTATTTAGATATATATTACATGAATATGTTATATATTAATTGCAATGCTGGAGGGATGGTTTTTATTTCATTTTAATACAGTGAAAAATCTGATCTTTCTTCCCAGAAACCCATACATATAAATGAGTTTTTCATAAAAGGCTATATTCTAGATGGATTTTAGAAATCCACTTGTGATTCAGGTGACTGAAAACATTTGTGTAAATGTAAAACATTGTGTCTGTCTTCTTCTATAAGAAGCTCTGAGATAGGTCAACCTTTCCCTCACAATCACCTTACTTCCTTTTCTATATAAACTATTGGTCCAGAAGGGCCTACTGGTCAACCTTCTACTCTGCACCAGAGCAGAGCAGACTCACAATTGACATTGCTAGCTGTCACAAATGGTTCTGGGTAGCTTAAGCTTTGTTCCACTGATAGTTGGGATATTTTTACCTCTACCATTTTCTATGTTTTGTCTAACTGTCCAGAGAACAGATAGAAGCCCTTGCAAGTGTCACAGTTTTGGTTTGTTGTACTGACAACTGGAACAAGATGATATTAACATGACTTTTCACCAAGTCTTAGAACACCTTGTTCTCCTGTGGCCCCCTCCACCACTCTTCATAGGCCCCTCTAGATATGATGATGGAATCCTTATAGCAACTCAGAGTCAGAGTAAAGATGATGGTCATGGCTGAGCAAATGTTCCCTAGAAATGCTATAGTGAGAAGGCCTTGGTAGAAATTGCTATGAAGCTATGACACTGACAGACCTACAGAGTCCCTGACTTCAGTCCCTTAAAGAATCTGATGACTCACATTAGGTAATGATATGTGATAATGTGGTTTAGGAAGGCATTTTTGTTTCTTTTTAATTTGCTTCTTTTTGCAGTGTGGGACTTTTTGACCTCAAGTAGTGAGACCATTTTGCAAATTTCCTATAGATTTCTTGGAGTTTGTTGACTGGATGTTTGTGAAGAAAGGCCATATTTAAACCATATATACTCTCTAAGAGATTCCCTAATTAGAAAGTGTATTTACGATAAGGTGTGTGTATAGCTTCATGTGGGTCTGGGTGTGTATGCCCATATATGTAGAAATTAGAGGAGAATCTTGTCTATCATGCTCAGGAATGTTATCCACAGAGAGAACACAATAAAAATGAGAAACTGTATTTTGAGTGTTTTAAACTTCATATAGTAGTATAAAACGGGACCCTAAACAACTCATTTTGATCAATACTTTTTTGTTATTTTGCATACAACTCCCCCTACCCAATTCTCCTCCTGGTCCTAAAAGGAAATATTGATAGATTTAATAAAAACAAAAGTTTTTGGCTGTTTTCAGTTTTATAGACACATCAAGCATCATTTTTTTTTGAGACAGGGTTTCTCTGTATAGTCCTGGCTGTCCTGGAACTCATTCTGTAGATCAAGATGGCCTCGAACTCAGAAATCTGTCTCCTTCTGCCTCCCAAGTGCTGGAATTAAAGGTGTGTGCCACCATTGCCTGGCTTTTTGGTTTTTTGTTTGTTTGTTTGTTTTCTGTTTTTTTTAACATCAAAAATTTTAAAACCACATTTCTAAAAGACATTTTGACTTGGGAAAAAAAAAAAGAAATCTGGAGAAGCCAATTTTTTTTAACATGGAATGAATGATTCAGATGGCTTACTTTCTATTGCCTAATACCTTTTAGCTACACTTCCATAATGACAGATGAGTAAGATAGATGTGATAGGGAGGAGACAATATCCAAAAGCTCTGAGTGCTAACCTGCAACATAGTTCTAAAATGTATGAGGTTGGATAAATGCATGCAGTGGTCCCAGGTAACATCATATGATGGTTGAAGCTCATTGTCTTTCTGTTTTTTTTTTTTTTCAAGCCTTGCTCTCAGTACAGGAGACATAGTATTTTCTGAAAACTAGCTTGATATAGTCCTAGGCTTGGAGGTGAAGCATGGCTCTCTGTTCATACCAGGAACCAGTGATACAGTCAGGGCTGTCTCTCCTCTCAGCCTGTAAATGTCCTCATCCACTGAAGGCAGATATTTGATAAACAAAACAGTATCTTTATGACATTTTCAGATTCTAATAATATTCTATGATTCTGTTTGGAGGGATATTTAAAAAATAATGCACTAACAATTAGCTTCTATATAGTATTATATAGTTACTCAGTTGCTTTCTCATCCAAATTCCTACTCTATGTTATTTTCATTATACATGCATTGTGGCAATTGTGGTTGAACAGCCTAGAGACAGATTGACTGGTGTTGTGTACCCACGTATTATTAACATACCACGTGGCTTTGGTGAATTGCCTAATCTGTCTGTGCCTCAGAGTATTGATGATTAAGTGACGTTAAGGTATGCTCAAAGACTAGAATAAATTCTGGCCTATGATATACATCCAGTATAATTATCAAAAGCTGATCACTTTTCTCGTGGTTGTATGTTTACTTGCCTGTGTTTCTCCTAGATTGTGAACTTAGAGTAGACAAGGACCTAGACTGATTCATTGCTTTTTTTCCAGGCTCTAATACAGTAGTATCTAGGACATAATCACTCAACAGAGAGCCAATATATAGATGTTCTGGTTTGAATCACTCATTCAATTTTTATTCAGTCCTATTTTAGACAGAGTAAAACATTAAAATTGTCCATGGACTTTAGTTAATTGGTTGGGTTTCAGATGCCTTGTACATCCCCATATTGTTTGATTTAACTTGTGTGGTAATGATGTTAAGTGTCAATTCCCCAACTAGCTGATCATTCTATAGTTTGGGCTTTAGAATGACAGAGACAAACCTAGACGGTCATATTCTAAAGCAGAGCCCCTATTCAGTAGAACCCCTACACTCAATAGAGTAGACTTGTACCAAGTTGGTTTTGTGGTGTCAAGTGAGATTGATTTTCTAGAATATTGTTGCTTAAGAGAAACTGAAATTGCTTCTATAGGTAGAGAACCATAGAAATTTGTGTCTGTTCCACATACTCCAGGAAAGCCCTGTGTCCATCCTAAACCACTTACGAAGACACTTCCCTGCAGACTCTTCAGAAGAGCAAATCTTTGGGGAATGGTTTTGAATTGTATCTTTGTAGCAATACCTATAAGCACTCATTAGCACATAAATTAGGTGTTCTCATTCTTTCCATTTTAAATGTGCATGTCATCTAGAACACAATTGATCACACACACACACACACAAATCAAAAAGTCAGCTAAAACGTGGTGTCTGTGTGTGTGTGTCTGTGTGTCTGTGTGTTTGTGTGTGTGTGTGTCTGTGTATGTCTGTGAGCCTGTGTGTGTGTGTGTAATGTGTAGTGATCAGACCAGGGTAATTAATAATTCATGTCTTCAAATATTGACACTTCTGTACTGGACACCTTCACACGCTTCTCTAGTTATTTGAAGTGTATCATTAATGAATTCTATATATACTGTGTTTCTGTGTATACAGAATGCTACAACTAATTTTCCTCAATTGCATTTTCTATTATCCCCTGTCTCCACATGACCCCATCTTCACTTGGGTCACCTCTATCCCAGAAAACAAGACATTCCCAGTAACAGTTTCATGCTTTTATGTTGGCTATCACATGCAAAAGCCACATGCTCACTTGTACACCCTGCAAAGGCCAAGGTCCAACAACAATCACTGGAATCTTCAAAAGGCCTCCAGAGTGACTATGGCCAGACCTCTGGGCTCAGCACCTACTCTGGGTTTTGTTTTGTGACTGTACAAGGAATTTAACCTATGGCCTCACATATGCTAGCAGCTGTTCCATCAGGTAGTTGCATCCCCCATTCAAGCTCTGAGCTACTTGTTTTTATTCTTGATTCTACCCTATATTCTCTGTCATTGCACATTCACTTGACAAATGTGTATGGAGCCTTTCCTGTCAGGCACTATTAATACATAACAGGAACCTTATTGAATGAGGTAAAGATAGGCTTTACATATGCTCTCCTCTATGTAATATAAACAAGCAGATTAAGAAGATGGGGTCATAATTTACATATACAGAAATATAATGCCTATCACTTATAGAGACCAGTACCAGGAAGTACCCCAGCTGTATTTTAACACAATCTCAAAACAATCTTGCAAGGTAAATGTGTTTGTCTGCATTTTAGTGTTAGGGAGAGTGGAATTTTAGCAAAGGTGACACACAACAAGCCAATATGGAAGGCAAAACTCTAATTTTTGTTTGTTTGCTCTTGATTTGATATATGTTTTGCCCTCCACACAAAGACATAGCCTACCATTTCTCAAAGGAATTATGAGTCCCATGTCTGATGAGGTTAGAATCAGCCCGCTGCTTATTGATTTCACTCTAAGAATTTAGTTAACGATTTAGTACATTTTGGTTAAACATGATGTACTTGGAAGTACATAAATTAATCAATTTTACAAAAAGCAACAGTGTCCATGGCTGTAGATATTGTTTATTCTGTTTAGAAATTGATTAAATTAAATTTGTTCTTTGACAAACTCACGTATATTACATTCTGATTACTCTCACCCATTATGCCTGTTATCTCCCTCCCCCTGGGGTATCTCCCCTCTCTCCGAGTCTGCTTCCCACATTTACTGTTTTGTGGCTCACTAATTTTACTCACAGCTCTCTGTGTGGCTGCACATTTGGAAAGAGCCGCAGGAAGCTGGTTGGTTCACTGTTGGAATGACAATTGAATCCAATGTCTGAACTTCCCCCAGAATCTGTCAGTTGCCAATAATTCACTAGAGACAGTTAGGACTCCAGGAACCCATCCTAGGTCTGGTATGTGATTGGCTGGAGACAGGCCCAGTCTTGTCCAGGAAACTGCAGCTGCTGCGAGATTATGTCTGCAAAGGCTGTGTCATGCCCTGAAGATAGCCTTGTACAGCCCTTCTCCCTAGCTTCTAGAGCTTCCATTATTTCCCCTCCCTCTTCCACAATGTTCTCTGAACCTTAGGCTGGGTGATTTATAAATGTTTAGGGCTCAACCATTCATTCATTTCTGCACTTGATGCAGCCACAAGTACTGCAATGACTCCACTGACTTTGTCTTCTAGGAAAAAATTCTATGACTTTGTCTTCTAGGACATAGTTCTAAGGAGTGAGATGTCACATTTTTTTAACCAGTGCCCCTGTGGCAAACATTTTGATTAGATGACTAATCTACCTATTTGAACTTCTCTCTAGTGGCATGAGGGGTTTATGCTTATTTATTCAATCTCAATTTATTTTTGCAATGGCAAATTAAGAAGGTACAGAGTTTGTTGAGACCTGCCTGAGTACCCTTATGTCTAACTCAGAATTTAACTGCTTTTTCCAGAAGAGTGGATTCTCGCTTCTCCACGGCATCTCACCATAGGATATATTTTCTACTTTCAAACTGGCATGCCTCAGAAATGTCCAACGGAGCCTGCCTTCACGCTCCTTTGATATTGAAATTACATCAACCTGTTAGCCCATTGGACTTCTACAGGGTAGAGAGGTTTGAACTTGCCCACTCTCATTTTCCAAATATTTGTTTTTTTTTATTAGATATTTTCTTTATTTACATTTCAAATGTTATTCTTGTTTCCTTATTTCTCCTCTGAAAACTCCCTTTCCCACCCCCTCCCCCTGCTCACCAACCCACCCACTCCCGCTTCCCTGTCCTGACATTCCCCTACACAGGGGCATCGATCCTTCACAGGACCAAGGGCCTCTCCTCCCATTGACGTCCAACAAGGCCATCCTCTGCTACACATGCGGCTGGAGCCATGAGTCCCACCATGTGTATTCTTTGGTTGGTGGTTTATACCCTGGATGCACTGGGGGTATTGATTCGTTCATATTGTTGTTTTCCCCTATGGGGCTACTCCTTCAGCTCCTTGGGTCCTTTCTCTAGCTCCTCCATTGGAGACCCTGTGCTCAGTCCATTGTTTGGCTGTGAGCATCTACTTCTGTATTTGTCATGCACTGGCAGAGCCTCTCAGGAGATAGCTATATTTGACCAGAGTAAAGTATTTTTCCTCATGGTTTCTTGACTTATAAGAGGCAGGGTGGCCTATGAATCTATCTGCACTATATTTTGTGCAAACTTAATGCTTTGTGACTCTTGAATGACAAAAAAATAATCTCCTTTACCTCGTTTATTATTTATTTTGCTTTAAATTCACTGTGTGACTGAGAATGGTGACCTTAAATGTCTGCCCCTTCTTGCTTTACCTGGAGTGTTGGCACTGCGTGCATGTATCACCACATCTGGCATTACATGTATGTACACCACATCTGGTTTTTTTTGTGGTGCTTATAATCAAACTCAGGATTCCTTGCATCTTACATAAGCACTATACCCTCTGAAATATATCCCCAGCCCACTTTTGCCATCTATTGCTTTTAAACATGAAGACCAGCCTATTTTTCCTCTCTCGCTGTGTTGAATCGAATAATTATGTTAAGCATCAAAATACTAAGCAATGTATAAGACCCTGCACACTGGACCTCTCCTCATTGTCTTCTGTACTTCTTTAAATTCAGCCTTCATTTGTACAGAAAGGTAATGTTATTAACCCGAGGCCCCACAATAACCACAGTGACTGAATTGTTAACCCTGGTTATCTGCTTATGCACAGCTTCTCTTAACAGTGGCTGGCCACAAACATTTGTTCAGTTAAGCTAGGAAAATTTATTATCATCTTATAGGCCTTAAAAAATGTATTTATCTACTTCTGTCTCCCATCTGGGAGCTGAAGAGTGTCTAGAAACAGGGAAGCTTGATGAGCGAAGAAGTTCAGAGAAGATCATTGTGTTTCCTGGTTTCTGAGAAAGAAATGTTCCTGAATAAATCACATTAATTTTATTCTCCCAGTATCCATGGGAATGTTCATTTAGGTCACAATGGAGCCCCAGTTCTGGGTCCTGAATGCTTAGGCCTTGGTGTCTAGCTGCTCAACAGCAGAGCCATCAATGTACTAATAGTTTTCATTAGGCAAGTTGTTTAACTTCTTCAAGACTTTTGCTTCTCATATTTAAAATCAATAACTATTTTTATGTTGAGACACTCAGGACTTCCTGCTTTTCAGCAGTTGTGCAGGTGGCTTCTCTCATTTCTCAATGAGTGCACATGCTATGCCTTCAGTGGTTCTACTACACAGCGTTTCACAGAGAAAGGTTGAGTTGTCAACGGAGGAAACCAATGTGCACAGTGTGGGGGCTACAAACGCAAGTCTTCCATGATTCGTTAATATTGTATCACTAACATACATTTCTTTAAACTGAAATTTTATTGGATGGGAAGGATATATGTTCATGGTGCATGTATGGAGGTTAATGAACAATTTCCATCCTATGGGTTCTAGGGCTAGAATTTGGTTGTTAGGCTTGAAGGCTAAGTGCTTTTACTCATCAAACTACCTTGCTAGCCCTGGCATCATACGCATGAGATGATATTCCATGGCTTTGGATTAGCAAGCAGTTCATTCACGGAGAAATGCGCATGTGATATCATCAGATTCACATGTGTTCACACATTGGACACTGGACACAACATTTGACTGCTTTAAATCTAGTATCTAATACTTTGTGATCTTTCTCCTGTAGTTTCTTCTTTTTCTTTTTTCTTCTCTGTTTTCAAGTGGAAACTTTATCAGATATTAAATATTCTCTGCTGATTGTAATTGTCAGGAGGGGGAAAAAAAAGAGAAAAACCATGTGTCCTGGTAAATTAATTCTGAGGTTTGGTTTATAAACCCAAGGCTCTATATGGACAGGAACCACTATCTCTTCAGAAAAGAGTTCTTCATATAGATAAAAAAAAACAAACACACACACATATGAAATTAAAGTTAAGTTTATTTTCATTTTTTCTAGTGGCTACAGTGGCAAGCAAATAAAGAAAATTTTCAAAGTCCAGAGATTAAGAGAATCACAAGTTCAGACTGATGTTTAGCCCAGCAGTATTTTCCAGTCTTTAGGGGGGAGCTGTGACCTGGATATGGCTGGCCTCACACACGAATCAGAATAAGAAACTATGGCCTGGCATAATAACAACTGTCAATCTTACTAATCTATGCGTGGATTAGTAATAAGGACCCATAGAGAGATGGTGGGGAAAACCACTATGAAGTCTTCTCGGCTCTGGGTGTCCAAAGTGACATCAGATCCAGCTTAATTTTAGAATATGCATTTACCATGGCTAAGGCCCTGGGCTCTATTCTCACCACTGCAAATGAAAACAAACAAACAAACAAAGGAGTCTCAGGATGCTTCTCAAATAACTTCTTGATGTGTGGTAACATGTTTTTCACATCCTGAGAGTCTCATCATTTAACCTGTATAACATGAACCCTTCTTGCTTACCCTCATACTCCACTTTAGCCTAACAGTCAAATCTTTTGTTCTTCAGTCTGTGTCCTAGTAACCAACACAAGGTGATATAGTTACATTATTTATTATTACATGGGTGGGGATCTTCCCTACAGCCCAAGGATAATAAATAGGATAATGATAATATATGATAAGGATAAGGATAATGGATTTTCACACTGTCAAGATGCTTATAAGGAATTCCACAGCAGGGGCTGCCCAGATAGCTGAGCTGATGACATTCTTACCATACAAGCATAAATACCCGAGTTCAAGTCGTCAGTGCCCACAGAAAAGTGTCAGTACAGTGATCTGTCTATATGATCACTACTCTGGGGAGACAGAGGCAGAAGGACTTGGAATTAATGGCCAGCCAGTCTGGTAGAACCAATGAGCTCCAGGATCACTGAGTGATCCTGTCTCAAAAAATAAAATGAAGAGAAATTAAGGAAGACTCCCAAATTGCCTCTGTGCACCCACATGCCTGCATTCCCACAGACACATAAAGTTACATAAACACACACAATGAAAATTAAGCTAAAACTAAAAAAAAATAAATAAATAAAAGGGAATTCCCATACCAAGGGAATGTCCTGATGAGCACAAGAGTGACAAGATGGAGAGGCAGCATGGCCTCTGGCAGACTTCATAAGGACAGGATTACTTGGAGGCACCATTAACTAGAATTGAGAAACCAATCTCAAACATCCTAAATAGTTTAATGTGGTCTTCTCCCCCATAGTTTTGTATACTGTGAATCTTATGCCAGCTGATGATCTTGGGGGAGGTGAGAGCTCTAATCTTACTTATAACTTGATCTCCCAATACGCTCATGATGTTGTACTCTTATTAGGAAATAGGAAGCAGTAGGCGGAACCTAGTTAGAGGGATTATATTGCAGGAAAATGTCTTGGGCATTTCACCTTGCTATAGCTCCTGTCTGTATTCCTTTCTCAGTTTTCTGTTAACCATAATGGGAGAGACACTTGTCCTACAGCTCCCTCCCTGATAAGATGGACTAAATCTATGAAATTGTCCACAAGCTAAATCTTCCCTCTTTTTCAGTTCTACAGTGAGGAGATAGCTAACAGGTAGTTTGTTGGTTGCAACATTCAAAGAATAAAACCTATCATCACCAATAGATAGAAAACTGGGTGAGATGCATCATTATCAGCAAAATGGGCTTTAGAACAAACTTTACCCTTTACCTTCAGAAGGGTAAAGTGGGGTCCTCTAAAATAAAAGTCGTGACAGTCCTAAGTGGATGGATTTGTATCTAATAACAGAACAAAAAGCCAGACTATGTAAACTTATGTAATAGTTTATGTTTATAAGAATCTTTTCTCAGTAATCAATAAACATACAAAGAGAAAATGATATAGGATTCAAAGGGGCTGAATGACATCCCCAGACAACTGCATTAAATTGACCTTAAAGTTATTCCACCTACTACTAGGTAGACATGCATCAAGGTATGTAGAAAATTAAATGAGACAGGCCATCTTCTTGGTTGTGAATTAAACTTCAACAAATGTGAAGTTTTAAATACCATATGGTGCATTTCTGAACTATGTATTTCTTTTGTTAAGGCTTCCATAACAAAAATGCTGCACACTAGGGGTCTGAAGCAACCGATGTTTGTTATTCTGATTCTGAAGTCTTGAAGTCCAAGGTCAGCACGATGGTGAGTTTCATGTAAAGCCCAGTTCTCTGGTTCACAGACAGCTGCCTTGTTTGTCACTTCATCTCTCTCTGGTCCTTCCTTTGTCTGGGTTAAGTGTCTCCTAATCCCCTGTCATTGTAAAGACTCCAGCAATACTGGATTGGGCCTGCTCTAATGACCCCATAACTTAATTACCACTTTAAAAGCCCTGTCTCCAAAAGCAGTCACATTTTGAGGTACTGAGCTTACAATGGAAAGTTAGATCATTTGGGGGACACAATTTAGTTAAAGATCAGATGAAATTGAATCAGAAAACAGTACCAAAACAAGAATGAAACCCAAAAACATCAGAAATCACACAAGACACACACAGATTCAAGACACGGTCTCCAGTTGAATAAAATATTTCCGGTTGAATTAAGTTGAAATTAAAACATCCACATTGTTGTAGGATGCAGAAAAAAAATGGTGCCTCCTTAAAGGCTAGTGGCATGGAACAGTTTACAGAAGGAAATCAAGTTCTGAATCAGTCAGCTGAGATTTTACTTAAAAGAATAGAAAACAAGGTCAAGAAAAAGACAAGGCAAGCAAAGAGGTGATAAAGAGTAGCCAGCAAAAGAATCAGACACAGGAAAACAGTGAAAAGAAATAATAAAGGAAAAAGACAGTTCTGTGGATAGAGTTATAAAGCAGCTATAACTGTAACAAGATATATACACATACATACACAATGAGAAGAAAGGAGTGGTCAAGAGGGAGACAGAAAGAGAGATTATCAATGTCATTAACCTGTCCATATACATCAAATGGATAGTGTAGATGAACTCGCATTACATATATGTTATTTACATGCACCTATCCACTTACTACATAACTTTGCTAACTGTGCTACTGTTATATGTGTCCCTTGATAAAGACATATGTGCAAGATATATGTACGCAAATCTCCACACAATTTTAACTACATGTATTGGGCAACCTAGATGGAAGCTCAACTCTCAGAAAAGACTAAAATAATTGAAACAAGGTCAAGATTGAACTGATAATCAGAGTAATCAAAAAAGTATTATGAGATGGCTAACAGTTTAAAACAAAACAACCACCCAATATTCAGAGTCTTAATCAAATCTGTGCTATAAAATCTCTTCCAGAGAATGGAAAGAACACTTTCCTGCTATTTCAAGAAGTTCAACATTACCATGGTGTCAACTCTAGAAGTAGTATAAAAAGATACAAATCGCAAAGCCATTCAAATAGCCTCAATAGTATAAACTCAAAAAATATTTTTTAAAACAAATCCAGTAATATGCTTTTAAAAAGTGCAGCACAAATAAAAAAAATTGTTTATCCTTAGAATCCCACAATGGTTACTATATGAAGTCATTTTGTACAACTTCAACAAATGAATTAGGAATAAATGTGGCACTGGGCTGGAGATGGCTCAGTGATTATAGGAGTTCACTACTCTTCCAGAAGATGCAAATTCAGTTCTCAGCACCTATACCAAGGTGTTCGAAATTGCCTGTAACTCCAGCACCAGAGAATCTGATGCTCTCCTCTGGTCTCTTTGGGCACCAGTAAGCATCTCTCTTTCTCTCTCTCTCTCTCTCTCTCTCTATGTATGTAACTCTATCTCTCTCACACACACACACACACACACACACACACACACACACACTTATATACATGCATGCACATGCACACAAACATCTTGTGAAAAGAAATGCAGCGGACCTTGACCAGGATCTGTGTGCCATATGCTAAAAATGTAGTACACAATCCTAAACAATTGGAGCGATGTGGGCAGTAATTCTCAGTGCCTGAAAAATGTCAACCCCTCATTGATGGTTAATGTCCATTGTTAAATTGATGGGATTTAAAACCACCAGGGAAATATCTCCAGGAAAAATGAAAATGTTTACAGAAGGTTGAACTAAAAAGAAAAAACACATCCTGAATGTGGGCAACACCATCCATGGACTGGGTTCCCAAACCAAATAAAGAGAAAGAGTTGAATACCAGCATTCCTGTTTCTTGGCTTCCTAACTGTGGATGCAGTTTTACACTTCAACCACCATGCCTTGTTTGCCATGATGGGCTATCTCCACAAATGGTAAGCCAAAATAAGCCTTTTTAAAAACATTTTTATTGGTTATTTTATTTTTTACATTTCAAATGTTATCCCCCTTCCCGGTTGCCCCTCTGAAAACCCCCTATCCCACCCCTCTGCCCCTTGCTTCTGTGAGGATGCTCCCCCATCCTTCTACCCACTTCCACCTCACTGCCCTAGCATTCTCTTACTCTGGGGCATCAAGCCTTCACAGGACCAAGGACCTCCCCTCCCATTAATGACAGATAAGGCCATCCTCTGCTACATATGCAGCTGGAGTCATGGATCCCTCCATTATGTACACTTTGGTTAGTGGTTTAGTCTCTGGGAGCTCTGGGGGTGGGGTCTGGTTGGTTGATACTGTTGTTCTTCCTATGGGGCTGCAAACCCCTTCAGCTCCTTTAGTCCTTCACCTAACTCTTCCATTGGGGTCTTTGTGTTCACTCTGATGGTTGGCTGTAAGAATCTACCTCTGTATTGGTCGGGATAGGCAGAGCCTCTCTGGAGACAGCTCTATCAGGCTCCTGTCAACAAGAACTTCTTGACATCAGCAATAGTGTCTGGGTTTGGTGTCTCTGTGTGGTATGGATCACCAGGTGGGGCAGCCTCTGGATGGCCTTTCCTTCAGTCTCTGCTTCAGTCTTTGTCCTCATATTGCCTTTAGGCAGGAGCAATTCTAAGTTAAAATTTTGAGAAGGGTAGGTAGATTTTCTTAGCTTTTGTTGAATATTTTGTCACAACTAGAAGTGATAAACGCAAGTCACTGATTACAGCCCAGGTGACAGTAAGTGTTAATTATAAACTTTTAAAAAAGGAAGAAAAGTACCCCCAGAAAATGGGTGCCTGAAGATATCTGTGGGAGATTAACTTGATTAAATTATCTGAAGTGGGTTGCACCATCCCCCACGTTAGGACTCCTAGCCTGTATAAGAGTGGAGAAAATGAACTGATCAGTGTTCACTGCCATTCATGCATCCATCATTGCTTTCTGTGATTACAGATACCAGGTGTCCCATGTCCTGGAGCTCTGCTGCTGTGCCTCCCCAGCCACAATGGATAATAACCTAAAACTATAAGCAGCAGAAAAAGAAACCAAGACACCATGTATTGGAACCATTGTGGTGGCTGTGGTAAAACACATGACCAAACGTAACTTAGAGAAAAAGGAGTTTACTATCCCAGAGGGACAAGAGTTCATCATGGCATGAAAGCATGGCAGCAAGAGACAGAACGCGGTGTTGGGAACAGGAAGATGGAAGCACAAATCTTCAAGCCACAGGAGGAAAGAGCAATAGTGAGCTCGCTGCGGAGCAAGGCATTAAACTCACAAAGCCTGCCCTGCAGTGATGCAATTCTTTCAGCAATCTAAGCAATTGTCCATCCCAGCCCCTCCCCCAACACTAATCCACACAGCACCACCAACTGATAACCAAGTATTAAAATATCTGAACCTAAGTTGGGCATTCTCATTCAAACGATCATGCCCAAATAATATGTAAATTTAATGCAACACCACTAAATGTTGACACCCAAGAAGGTGTCTTTTTTTAGTCCTTATTCTAGTATACAAACATTCTCTGCCCTATGCCCTGAATTTATAAGGAAATGCAAAGGTGCGAACAATCAATTTGGAGGATGAATAAAGTTGAAGTGATTACAGCACTTATTTTCAGCACATTATTTTAATGCTACAGTCGTCACGCTGCTATAATAATATTAGCAACGGGAGACACAGATCAATGAAGTGGACCACAGAAGCCAGAAATAGACTATATTTGACAAAGATGCAAAGTGATTCAGTGGAGAAGATGAATGTGTTTTCAAAGGAATTAGCAGGCATGGACATCTTCATGTAAACTCATGAAGTTTGTCATAAATAGGCTGTCTTATTCTAGGAACGTGATTCAAAGTCGATCATAGCTCCAACTATAATTAATGCACAAGCTATAAAAAACTTTACAATACAATGAAAGTTCCAAGTGGGCTCAAACAAAACCCAAAATACAGCCCATTAAAGAAAAACATGATGAATTGGATCACATCAAAATTCGAGGTTTTTTCTCCTTTCAAAGGACAGAGACAAAGATAGACTAAGAATATTTGAAGGTTAACAGATATCCAACAAGGATTATGTGCATACGGTTGCCATTTCAATAATTCTCAAAACCTCAACAATAAGAGCACCATCGAAATTTACAAACCTAGGTGAATGGCATGTACAGACACGTTAGCAAAGACAAGAGAGTGAGCAAAGAAATACATGAGATATGACATGTTCCGTAGAGCTAGTCATCAGAAGAAAGCAAGATCAAACTGTATTTAAGTATGACTTGTGCCCATACTAGAATTGTTGAGTTAATTGGCAGCCAAGCCTGGTGGCCTAGGTCTTTCATCACAGCTACTGGAAAGGCTGAGGCAGGAGGGTCATCAGTTCAAAGCTAACCCACTTTATACAGTGAGCTCATGGCCAACTTGAACAAATTGGCAAGATTTTGTCTTACATAGTAGAAAGAAGTCTAGCAACACAGTTCAGTCATACAGCACCCTGCTGTGCACAAGGCACTGGGCAGTCTGTAAGCACATCCATACAGTACCACATGCTGATGAATCGGAAGAGGAGCTGGGATGCTCATTTGTTGCTTTTGATTGTGTACAACCAGGCAGCCCTTCCAGGAAACATTTTGGCAACGCCCACAAAGTTAAACTTAGTAACAGATACAGGAACTACCTTACCTCTAGGCAATTACCCCCATAAAGGAACACACCAAATTTTGATTGCAGTTCTATGCAGAATTAGCCAAAGGTTTGAAGAATCCAAATGTCCTTCACTGGATAAGGATAGAAACTGCTGTCCTTGTGTCAGTTCATGACCACGGGTCCTACCAGTGCCCACAAGCTTAGCTGC
>JADRCD010183624.1:8008-37514 GCA_019843815.1 Montemys delectorum
TGCATCTCTGGGCTGTGCATCTCTGGGCTATGCAGCTCTGGGCTGTGTGGCTCTGGGCTGTGTGGCTCTGGGCTGTGTGGCTCTGGGCTGTGTGGCTCTGAGCTGTACATCTTTAAATTATGCATCTTTGGACTAGCTGCTGATTCCAGAACAGAACACCATCTTTCTACAAATTCAGCTTACTCTTTTCTGAAGGGAGACTCTTTGGGGTAGTATTATCAGTAAAGTGAACAGACTGTCAAGCCACGGGTGGGAAGGCTGGGCTCTTTGAATCTCCTAACTGAAGAATTCACTCTGAGGATCAAATTCCAGCTTCCAGACACTTTGAAGATTTGCAAATACAATTTACATTTTATGATTTTGCAAAATACATCACTGAAATTTTGAAAGTGTACCCCACTCTCTTTTGCTTTAATTTTGCTATTATTTGTTTTTTGGGGGATTTTGTTTGTTTGTTTTTGTTTAAAAGACAACATCTCGCTATATTTCAATGGCTGTCCTGGATCTTAATCCAGGCTAGCCTTAAACTTGTAAGACTCTTCCTGCCTCTGCCTCTCCAATGCTGGATTGCAAGCACTAATCAGTGTGCTCTGCTCTTCTTTATTAGAAATTAAAAATCAAGAGCTGGGGATATAGCCCAGTAGCAGAGTCCTCAGTATGCATGAGTCCTAGGGTCAGTTCCTAGATTAAAAGCAAAACAAAACAAGCAACAAAACAAACAAACAAACAAAGAAAACAAACAAAAATCACACACCAAAACTATTCTGGACTGGGCACATAACTCATTAGCCACCCCAGCAAGAATAAAATGAGGTTCTATCCCCAAGAGATGGCACCCTAGGGGGGTACAGGACTGTTGAATGAGTAAATCTAATATAGCATTTCTCTATACAGTTAATATTTCCAGGGGAAATTTACATACTTTTAAAATGTCTTAACTGGGTGTAATGGCTCATACTTGTACTCCCAGCACTGAAGAGGCTAAGGCAGAGAGGGATTAACACCAAGTCCAAAGCCAGCTTGGACCTCATGGGGACTCTGGGTTGAGCATAGGTGGTGAAGTGAAGTCCTGTCTCCCCAAAACAACACAAAACCAAACAAACCCATGCCACAAATGATTTCATTCACTAATATAACGTGTGGAATGTCATCAGAACTGGCTGGTTTCTACTCCTTTGACTTGGGAAAACGATTTGTGAGGAAGAAAGAAGACTGACACTGCCTTTTCCCTTGTCTTCCATGTCCATCAAGAGCCAAAATAGATGGGTGAAAAGTTAAGAATGTCCTCTTCCCATCTGTGAAGAAGAGGGCCATTAGAAAGTAAAGCCCTTTCCCAACTGAGCCAGAATGGTCAACACATAAAACTGAAATCTAACTTCACAAATTAAATCTGAAAAGAAGAGAGATTTCTTCTCATTCTGGAAATAAGAGAGGCAGAGAGCCTTCCTGGTAGCCCTAGAGAGATGGAATTGGGTCAGAGGAAACAGTACTTGTTCGTGTGCAGTGAGACTTTTCTTTCTTAAAAGGTAGACATCATTATAAGCAGCCTTCCCTGCCAACACTGATTGGATTTGAAGTTACTTAGGAGACACGCCTTTGTGGGTGTCACCACAGGGTTTAATTAAGGAGGGAAATCCTGCCTGGAATTTGGTGTCACCGTCCTATAGGTTGGGGCCCTGGCTGAATAAAAACAGAGAGTGGGAAAGGACCAATTCCAGCATTGACCTCTCTACTTTCTGACAAAGGGCAGAATGGACAAATGCCCTTTGCTATTTCTGCCCTGCTGCCTACCTTGATGGACAATGAGACCCATTAAACCTTCCTCTCTAAGGTCCCTGGTTCTCAACCTGTGAGTGTTGACCTCTTTGAGGGTTGCATATCATACATTTACATTAGGGTTCATAACAGAAGCAAAATTACAACTATGAAGTAACAACAAGATGGCTCTGGGGGGTCATTGTTAGCATTCTGTCTAAACTCCACCCCACAGTTACCTGGCAACAGCCAGGTAGGCCTGACCCACTATAAAAGGGGCTGCTTGCCCCCTCCTCCCTGTCTTGTTTTCTTACTTCCCTCTTGCCCTCTTGGGCTCTTCCCTTCTCCCCTCCCTTCCCTATTCCCTTCCCCCTCTCTCCATGTGTTCATGGCTGGCCTCTACTCTTCTCTTCTCTCTCTCTGTCTCTCTCTGTTTCTCTCTCTCTCTCTCTCTCTCTCTCTCTCTCTCTCTCTCTCTCTCTCTCTCTCTCTCTCTCTGCCTTTCTCTGCCTCTACTACCCTCTTAGCTCCCCTCTCCATGCCCTGAATAAACTCTAGTCTATACTATACCATTGTGTGGCTGGTCCCTCAAGGGAAAGGGATGCCTTGGCATGGGCCCGCTGAAACATCCCCTTCCCCTATACCTCACCACACCCCCATAGAACATATCTCCTCTCTCTTTATCTTTTCATAAACACATCAGTCACCACAACCTGAGGAACTGTATTAAAGGGTCACAGCATTCGGAAGGTTGAGAACTACTGTTTAAGTTGCTTTTGTCACAGCTCTAGTACATCACCATATCAAGCAAAGTGCCATTGTGACGTTTCCATACAGAAATAGAACATTGTGAACTTGATTTTTAATATTTCTGCATTCACTCTGGAAGAGTTTAGCCAGATGGAGTGTTCTGGGGCAGAACCCAGGTCTGAACATGGAAGTTGGTGAATCACCCAGCAAGTGTTTTTCAGCTTTGAGATAGGCAGAACACTCAAAACTGCAAGATGTAAGGACCCATGAGATGAGCACAGAACAAAAGAACAACATACATTTATATGCAGGACAATAAGAAATATAAATACTCCTCCTTTCTATTTCTCACCAAGAGACAATGTACTAATCTTAACACTTCAACAAATGGGAGGAAATTTCCCAACACAGGTCTATTCCATTGTCATATAATATTCAATTCATGGAGGCAGAAAAAAGGATAAAGGCTGAAGTTATTTTTAAGCAGAATGATCTCTATACATTTCTTTAGTTTACTGGTATTTTTTTTTAATTTTAGGGGATTTTTTGTTGTTGTTGTTTTGTTTTGTTTTGTTTGGACTTTATGCTTTGTTTTGTTCCAGATTTTATGCATGAGAGTCTAGGAAAAATCAGCATGATTGTTTCAAACTATGTATAACAGCATTGTTGCCAATTCTGTCTGTTATAGAGCTGGGAACATTCTCGCTCCTCTCTCAAGTACTATAGTCCAAATCTTGAGTCTGAGTCTTATTGTAAATGTAAATTCAATTATACGCAGTATTCCAAATGGGCAATGCTTTGTTGGTCAAAAAAGGAAAGATGGCCCCAAGCACAGAACTGTATGCACCACTTTCCATCTTCTTGAAACAGACTTTATTAGTTTAATTATAATTAGAGAAAGGAGACATGATTCCAAAACTATGTTGAATGAATAATGAGAGCTAAATGTATAGAAGAAATAAATGCATGGATACACATGAGAAAAAGCTTATCTGTATTCAAAGTAGCATTTTAGTAATAATTCCTCCTCCACAGTGTCTTCTCTAAGATCTCAGGGCTCTAATGGTACCTCAGGATTCTTAAGGCACACATTTGTGATACAAGGAAACCACTGTGATTTCATTTTACAAGTGAAAAGGATGTCAGCTTTGAGAGGCTATCACAAAGACCTGAAAAATCAACTTCAAAAGAGGAAAGGTTTATTTTGGCTCACAGTTTCCAAGGTACCTGCTGACCCTATGACTTTAGGCCTGTGTAAGTCCCCATATAATGGCAGGGGTATGTGGTTGAGCAACTGGCTCACTTACGATACCCAGGCAGGGAACCAAAGAAAAGACCAGAGGCTCATTATTTCCTTTTAGGATGTACCCTCCAGGCCAGGCACCCTTTCACCAGTGCCCACCTCTTAATGGTAGTGCCAAGCTAGAGACCAAACCTTTCTTACACAGTCATTAGTGGTCAAGCCCATGTTTCAACTAGCTGCTTCTCTTTTCAAAACTAAAAGGAGACTTCTTCCCAGTTGTATAGTAGTGACTATGATCCAGGAGAAAGCTTCCCGAAGCTATGGCTTCTCCCTTGTATTGTCTCTTGCACCCATGGTCACATAAGCCACTGTCTGGATCATGCAGGGCAAGTCTGCAGTGCTCTCTGTAGAGCGTCAGAGCTCCACGGCTATGCATCCAGGAGGGACACACATCCCCTCAGCTAGCCCAAGTGGAGTAAGTAACGCCAACATGACTTCCAGTTGTCACCATGAGCACTGGTTTGGCCAGAACGCAGGTTACCTTGTCAAGCAGACGTCTAAGTGGCCCTGTTACTTCAGAGTACCACAATAGTAAGTGGCAGTTTCTGCACCTGAGCAATGTTGTAGCATTCTCCCAGCTTGTGGCAAGAGGTGCAGAGCAACCCTCAATAGCAACTGTTTGCCACAGCTCTCCCTGGAGCCCAGGGACAATAGGAAGAGAGCTGTGTTTATATCCCTAGTGCAATCCACAGACTAGAGTAGACTGGAGGTATCCTGCTTTCCATTTCATTAGAGAACCAAAGAGAAGGTGTAATGGTTGGTTTTAACTGTCAACTTGGCCCAACACAGAATCTCCTTTAAAGAGGGTCTATGGGACATCTAGATCAGGTTGTCCCATGGTCCTGCATCTAGAGGATTATCTTGCTCATGAGTTTTGCTCATTTGTTTGTTTGTTTGTCTGTCTGTTTGTCTGTTTTTCTGCAGTTGGTGTTGAAGTTCCAGTACTTTCTAATAAAATTGAAGTATTCCCTCACATAGAAGTCAAACTGAGTAAAGTATACATACATGTATATATATAAAATTCTATATATATATACATATATAGAGAATTATATATAATTATTAAAGATCTAGTCATGTTTAAGCTAGTGTTGAAATCTGTTAGTCTTTAATTGTACGTATATATGTATATTGTATGTATATGCATACATTTATTGTATGTGTATGCCCAGGAGCACATGTGTACACCACTGTATGTGTGCTGCCTGTGTGTGGCAGTCGGAGGACAGCTTGTGTTGCTTCTTTTCTTCCACCAAGAGGATCCTGAGGTTCAAGCCAGCACCATCACCTGGTGAGCCGTCTCTACAACCATAGATCTTAAACCTATTGCCAGCCTAGCTCTTGCATCTGCACAGCCGAGCTGCTGACCCCTGCCACTGTAAGACTTGTCTGAGCCTGTGAGCAGTGCCTGTGGTAAGTTCCGCTTGTATTATTTCATTCAATCCTCTCAACAAATTACGGATGTAATTACCAATCCCCATTGTTGTATGGGGAAACTGAGAAGCTAATTAGCATAAGATGATACCATTAATAACACGTCTTGTATGAACTTGAACCCAGAGTCCTCAGAAATAAAAATTGCCTATACCCACAGTAGGTATTCAATCTATAAGAACATTAGAGTGAACATTTGGACAATACTTCCTTTTGACTAAAGGAAGTTCTCCCACAGATAATCGAAGTTAGGGCTCCTGGTGGATTCTACTCCAAGTCTGGCAAGGGAGGTGCCTTTTCCCAAGGATAGAGTGAAGAACTGGCAAAAAAAAAAAAAAAAAACTCATTCATATTTTTTTTCCAGCCAAGGTATTTATGTGATGGATATTCTGAAGAGAGAGCTATTTTTGTTCTGTTTGTTCCGTTCAGGTGTTTGTGACTGTGGTGGTTCCATATGAAGCCAGAAGAACCTAGGAAGAATTGCAGAGCCTTGCTGCAGGCAAGTAGCTTTCCAACAGGCCCCCAACAGTCTTCGGGAAACCCTAGGGACACTAATGCACACTGGGAACCAGGAAAAGAGCTCCATAAACCTGCCATGGAGAGAAGGTCAAGTCCCACACCCGGGACAAACACAATAAGCTCTTCAAAGCAACCAGGGGCCTCCTTGCTGCAAAGGGCATACAAAAACAAGCAAGCATTCCCGGGCTTAGAGATGTGAAGCAGGTTGGGTTTTATTGTCTACCCTCAGTGTTTAACACAGTACAGTCTCTGGAAGGATTTACCTTACAACTTGCTTCACAATCAAGTGTCAGGATATGGAAATGACCCTTGACAGTTCTCAGTCCTGGAAGATGGAGAGCCAGTTCTCCCTCTTGTTACCTATGAGGCAGCTAGTACGTCCCAGGGAAATTAGGGGACACTAGTGAAGAGTCCTGCACTGGACCATGGCATAAGGTCAGTCTGATAAATGTCACAACAGGTTTTACAGAGAGCACCTGCTTTCTTATTTTCAGGGGAGAAAGGTTTCTATTTTACTTATTTACTTATGCATTTGGACAGGTATGGCATTATCGACAAACAAATTTTTATTTGCTAGATAGGTGCTTTACTCCTGAGCAGTGCTTTTGGCCATATATGCATTTTAAGATATTCTTCTTATCTGTGCTTATTCATACTTTATTTTATTTTATTTTATTTTATTTTGATTTTTCGAGACAGGGTTTCTCTGTGTAGCCCTGGCTGTCCTGGAACTCACTCTGTAGACCAGGCTGGCCTCGAACTCAGAAATCTGCCTGCCTCTGTCTTCCAAGCGCTGGGATTAAAGGCGTGTGCCAACACCGCTGGGCGCTTATTCATATTTTAAATCAACACTACTGAATACAATTTGACATTAGTTTGAGTCAGGGCCCACAGAAGTCAGACACACAGACAGAGAATAGAATTTAAGAATATGAATAAAGACAAGGCATAAAAAGAAAGTAGAAATCAGCCAGGCAGTCGTGACACATTACACCTTTAATCCCAGCACTTGGGAGGCAGAGGCAGGCAGATTTCTGAGTTCAAGGCCAGCCTGGTCTACAGAGTGAGTTCCAGGACAGCCAGGGCTACACAGAAAAACCCTGTCTCAAAAAAAAAAAAAAAAAAAAAAAGTAGAAATCATCTAAAATCAGAAAATAATGAATCTTCCCCTGTGTTCATATGCGCATTTTCCAACATGCAGTTTTCCAAAAATTATCTTTTATTGATCCAGGCTTGGTGACAAATACCTGTAATCCTAGCACTTGGAAGTTTGAGGCAGAAGGCCAGCCTGAGTTACATAGTGAGATTCTGTCTCAGTAACCACCACCACCACCACCACCACCACCACCACCAACAACAACAACAACAACAAAACGCCTCACAACTTCAAAAACTCAATTATTTAAAGTCATCTATGAAATAGTATTTTCCTTAAGACAACACCACATAGTAACATAATAAAGGAAAATGTTAATCCCAGAGATGTGAGGAGAAAGTCCACAGACCCACATCATGGCCAAATCAATTAAAGAAAGCTATTTTAGTGGTATATATGGGCTGTCTTTCTCTAAGGCAAGGGATAAGAGACCAGCATTGGAAATGGGGAAGATGCAGGTTTTGATAGTTTGGGAGTAGGGGTTTCTAAGTGGGGGATCTCACAGTCAATTAGGTAGGGTTACAGAAACAGAACACAAGCATAACAAGTTCGTCACAACAACCTCCTGAGACAAAGACATGATTGCAAGGCTGTTGTAACAATGTAGCTACAGCAATGTGGTCACAACAAGGTGGTTATGACAACCTTTTGAAGCAAAGGCATGATTGCTATATCCTGAAACAGCCAATACTTAAGAAACAGATCTCGGGGCTGGCGAGATGGCTCAGCGGGTAAGAGCACTGACTGCTCTTCTGAAGGTCCTGAGTTCGGATCCCAGCAACCACATGGTGGCTCACAACCACCCGTAATGAGATCTGACGCCCTCTTCTGGTGCTGTCTGAAGACAGCTACAGTGAACTGCACCAGAGCGAGCGGGGCCTGAGTGAGCCGGGCCAGCAGAGGTCCTGAGTTCAATTCCCAGCAGCCACACACATGATGGCTCATGGCCATCTGTACAGCTACAGTGTACTCATACACATAAAAGATAAATAAATAAATAAAAATTTACAATGTTATTTAAAAAAAGAAACAGATTTAATTATAAACAAGAATGGATCTAGTTTGCTTTTACTATAAGATGGCCTTCAAGCCTAAAGTGGAGGCAGGCTGGTTTATCAAAACCTCAGGACTGGTGTGTAACTGGTTACTGAGGTGGTTGCCTAGCACATATGAGGCCCTACGTTTAATGCCAGTACCCTGTAGGTATCACTGTCTATAATCCTAGCTCTAGGGAGACAGAGGCAGGAAGATCAGGCGTTCAAAATCATCCTTAGCTACATAGCAAGTTCCAGGTCAGCCTGTGCTACCCGGGACTCTGTCTCAATCAAAATATAAAAGTCCAAAGAATCCTTTGAGTTTTGAAGTAGAAGGTAATTTTTTTAAGTGTATGAGCGTTTTTCCGGCATGTATGTCTGTGTGCCATGTGCATTCCTAATGTCAGCAGAGGTGAGAGGTTAACTTCTTACCTGGAACTGCAGTGGAGATGCTGTAAGCCACCTGGAGAGAACTGGGAAGCAAACAGATCTGGAAACAGACAGTCCCCTTAACTGCTAAACTCTCTCTCTCTATCCCTGAGGTAATTCTTTAACACTAAGTTTATTAAGGAAAGAAAAGGTGCGTGTTAGATTGTCTGTCTGTCTGTCTGTCTGTCTGTTTGTTTATATGAGGTGGGTCTTCCATCTTGATCTCCTAGAATGCTGGGAGGAAGTCTGTGACCTTTGCTCCCCTGGGAGGAGGCTTTTCTCCTGGCTGAGAGTCAGGAAGCCCCGGGAGGATGAAGTAGTCAGTCTAGTCATGAAGTAGTCACTCCGGTTGCAGGATCTTCTGCTTTCACCTGCAAAACTCTCTGTGGCTTGGTCTTAACTCTTTAGGACATCCTGATGAAAACTTTTGATGTTAACATTCTAAAGGGAAAAATACAACTCTTAGTTTAAAGAGTATTAGCAGCCAGGCACTAGTAGTGCCTGCCTTTAAAACCAGCACTCAGGTGGCAGAGGTTTCAAGACAGCCAGGGCCATACACAGAAACCCTGTCTTGAAAACAAAACAAAACAAAATGAATATTAGTTATGTAATTCCTTAAGTTAGCTTGAATATTGCACCAAAGTTAGAAGATAGGTGGAACCATTTGGCTTTGTAGTAATGTTTCATTTTTAGGAGTCCCTTTTTTTCTCTCCCTGTTTCCCTTAACCAGCAATTTGTTCTCTTTTAGCCTTATACACACACACACACACACACACACACACACACACACAATTGTTGTTGTTGTTGTTGTTACTGCAGTGCCAGAGACAGAAGTCTGAGCCTCGAGCACGCTAGAGTTTCCAGACTTCTTCTGCAGTTCACTAACACAAATTATAACCAGTAAGCCAATAAGTTAGGGTAGAAGAACAGAAGAGAAAAAAACAGTCATTTATATTTACTGACAACAGGAATTCAAAGGCTTCACAAGGAAACTTCATAATTCGTTTTTCCTCTCATTCTCTCTTTGGGTTTATAGAAGTGAGCAAAGATAATTTTCACTCAATTTAGTAAAACTTGCTCTAGCATGGACACACACACACACACACACACAGAGTTTTTGGGGTGTTTCGTTTTTTGTTTCTGTTTATTTTTCATTTGGGGGGAACTGCTGTTAGAGGCATGGCAGTTTCCTACTGTCTTATGAGTTCCCTTGGGAGACTCCAGGGGCAGGGAAAGACCAGAAATAAAGAGCTTTTTGATTTCTCATGGACTTAACTACTAAAGCAATTTTTGTTCCATTAGGTTCGTAACATGAGCGTCTTCAGAGTGAATTTATACGATGCCTCAGTTTATTAATTCATCACATCTAACTTAGTCTTCACATGCCAAAAAGCAAACCAACTTCACACAAGCTCCAACATCTACTTCTGCACTGCCTTGAAAAGTATTCAATGTAAAATGAATCTAGGACCAAAACACCTATTTGATTAGCACTCCAAGGGCCTACTGCATATAGTGCAGTGCAGTTATGAGCTGGTCTTTCCTGAGTTCTCCTCGAAAGCAATCTAATCTGCTATGTGAAATCACCCTAGAGGCCATCTAGCCTTTGACTGGTAAGAAGAATGATTTTCCTGATAGTCCTGAGGAATGCTAAAAGCCTTGCGATATGATCTGGCAGTTAGAGCCTGACTACTTCGCATAGCATCTCCCACAGTTCCTTATCAATGCTTTTCTAACTATCCTTTCCACCTTTGCAGAATGCAAAACATTTACATGTCGGTAGACTTCACTAGCTGCAGAAACACCTAGTTTTTTAAAATTATTCTAAAATTTAATATTATCTTATATGTGTGAACATATCTGTACAGCACTCGCATGCCTAGTGCCTGTGGAGGCCAAAAGAGATCATTGGATCCCCTGGAACTGGAGTTTCAGAGATTATGAGTGTCCACGTGGGTCACTCAGAATCTCTGAATTCTCCCTGTGGCTGAGAATCTAGCCCATGACCTCTACAACAGCAGCCATCGAATGCTCTTAACCACTGAACCATCTCTTGAATCCTTGCTTTCAGATTTCTTAAAAAGAGTACCCAGTGGAAAATTACCTTCCTGCGGGAAATAAATCACTATCTAGGTTAATTCAGCTTCACCTCCCCCTTCCAAATCTGATGAGAAAAGCAAACCACTATGCAAGCAACAATGTAGCGAGTGCATTGTTAGCTGATCCAGGTGTGCAAGCAACGCATTGTTGGCTGGTCCAGTGTAGTATCTATTCCTGGTTGTCAATTTGACTATATCTGGAATGAAGTACAATCCAGAATTGGAAGGCTCACTTGTGGCCCTAATCTGGAGGCTGAGAGATGCAAGTTTCCGACCTGGATCTTGGCATGGAGATCTTGAGGCATAGTGGCTATGAATCCTAGAAGATTAAGACAAGATGATCTCCGAGTTCAAGGTCATCTGGGACTAAAGGTGTGGTGGCACACACATTTAATCTGGGCCACATCTTTTGCTGGAGACCTATATAAGGACACTGGAAGAAGGAAGGCTCGCTCTACTTTGCCTGCTTGCCCTGTGGGACTGAGCAACTGCGAAATTCTTGGACTTCTATTCACAGCTGCTGCTGACCATTGTTGGGAGTTGGACTATAGACTGTAAGTCATCAACAAATTCCCTTACTATATAGAGATTACCTTAAGTTCTATGACTCTAGAGAACCCTGACTAATACATCCAAGAGCACATCCCAAATAAAGAGGTGACCAAGATGGGAAGAGGCTTTAAACAGCATCTTGAATTCTCAGCTCACTGAGGAGCTTTTGAGTCAGCTAGCTGAGCTGATAATCAATTTCGTAAGGGACTCAGAGTGAATTGATGGCACAGCATTTAATTCTCCAATTATAACGATGGCCCAAAGAGTAACAAATCAAACAAGTGACCTTTTCCAGAGAAATTAAATAGTTCTTCATTTATGAAACTCCCAAACTGTCACAAAATTCCAGAAGCCAGTACAGCAGCTACGTGTAGTTTGCTGGAAGCACCTATGGGCATGTTTTAACTGATGGGGGTGATTGTGCAGAGTGAACTCAGCCTCCAAGGGCTACTGAGATACGATCTGCCCCTGGCTGAGACTCACCATTGTATCTGTAACTCTAAGAGAACTCAGGAAGGAAACAGGTCCAGGAGATTAACATTCTTCCAGTGGCCATACAGTTACCTCCAAAGGAAACAATTACAAACCAAAGTATCCAGTATGTGTGAGAAAAGCATACACAGAGACAGCATGTGAGTACTACATTGCTAAGTGCGGCTGGCAGTTTACTGAAAAGTTGCCCATCTCAAATATGCAAATTTGAAACAGTTCAAAGTCAATTAAAAACAACCTACCATATGGCCCCAAATCTGTGGGGTTTTTTTGATTTTGTTGTTTTGAGACAAGGTCTCATGTAGCCTTGGCTGACCTGGAACTCAACTGTCACAGATTTGCTTGCCTCTGCCCAGCATTAACTTTTTTTCTTGGTCCTAGAGATCGAACCTGAGGCTTCACAGATATTAGGTGTTTTGTGTTGTTAGATTGGTTGGTTGGTTTTCTTTATTTTTTTCTGGGGTTTCCTTATGTTTTGCTTGGGGCTTTGGGCGCGTATTTTGGTTTGGTTTGTTTTGTTTTAGAGGGATTCTCTCTGTGTGTAGCCCTGGCTGTCCTGGAACTTGCTATGTAGACCAGAATGGCCTCAAACACCGAGATCCTCCTGCCTCTACCTCCCAAGTCCTGAGATTAAAGATGTACACCTGGCAACTTTTGTGTTTTTAACAGAAATAATTACAGCATCTGCCCACTCCCTCTGAGAGATTAAACTCGGGCCTGATATTCTGTTTTTTGACAGTAATTTTCTTAAGTTGTATTATTCTTCCCATTCTCCAGACAACAAAATGGACCACTCAACTTGTTTCCAGTTTGCTGAAGTTCACACAGCCCCAGAGGTTTAGAGTTACTTAGGCTAAGAGGCACAGAAGAGGACCAATTAGACGTTATAAGGGGAAAAAGCTGTCCTGGCCCTGAGAAGGGCAGTTCTGCATCTGCCATGCTAGATGCCCCTGCCTTCAAGCTTTCAGCCTATAATCAACCCATATTGAAACCAGATTTACAGGCGCTTCAGAGGAGAGCTTTGTGATTTTCTAAAGCAGACATGTTTAGTATTTTAGAAGGTCAAACCCCCTATGGTGCTGTGTTTTTAATAAAATCAGTTCAACAGAAATTAGAGACACACCAGTCAATTTCTAGGAAGCCTCTAAGCCATCTGAAATAAGAAGGAAAGAACATAAAAGACAAAATCGGGTTCGGATCAATCTCTTCCAAAAGGGCTGGGACTTACGGGGTATAGATACAGAAACATCATGACAATCTTAGCCCCATTTGCGTCTGGTTTAAACAAGTTTCCACTTAGAAAGGAAAATTACTTTGGGGGGAGTGTTTCAAGTCATCGTTAAACAAAGGCTGTTCTGGGTAATAGAGCCTTACAGAGCCGCCTCAAAATACATGCACAAACCCCTAAGAGAGAAATGAACTAATGAAGGAATCATCACACCACTCTTGGATCACTAAAACAGATAGGCAGCTCTGCCTCCTACTGAGTGCTCAGCCCTCACCAGGAAGCCAGAAGCCAGTCTGTGCTAGTGCCCAGTAAGCCAAAATGCAGAAAAACCTGCAGTACGTTCATCAACAGAGCAAGCTGTGGAGAGGTCAAGATGAAGCTAAGCACAGGATTTGCTCTTAGGAAAAGGGGTGTCAGTTCAGGCAGCTAGAGCTGGATCCCCAGAAAAGTCAGAGGGACTGAGTCCCTAACCCCACAGAGCAGGTTGGAGTAGACTTGTGAGTGCCTAGAAAAGAATGGGAAACAGGCCAGGCAAACACAGAGCCACCCAAGACACTGCATTCCGCTCCTGGGAAACCTTCACACTGGGCAGACCCCAGCCTTTCCTGTGGGCTGGTGCACCCAGATGTTTCAAAGCTCAAGGTTTCCTTCATTGCTTTTTCCTAATGAGCTGCTGAGTTGCTAACGCAACATGACTTGAAGTTCACAAATAGGGAGCTGATAGAGAAAGATGCGCCTCTATGGCACTAGAGGAAATAGAGGGACTACTTTTAAAGCAGGGTTCTCAACCTTTCTAATGCTGAGAATCTTTAAATACAGTTCCTCATATTGTGATGACCCCCAACCATAAAACCATTTCATTGCTACTTCATAACTGTAATTGCTATTATGAATCATAATATAAATATCTGATATGCAGGGTATCTGACTAGTGCCCCCCCCAGAGGGGTGAGGAACCCATAGGTTGATAACTGCTGCCTTAAAGAATCGTTGACCTGAGCCAGGCATGACGGTGACAAACTGAATTCTCAGCACTGGAGATACTGAGGCAGCACTGTGATTTGGGGCTCCCTTTGAGACTTATGTCAAAAAACCTGGGGGAAGCCTGGCAGTGGAATCACACTTTTAATCCCAGCACTTGGAAGGCAGAGGCCTGTGGATCTGAGTTCGAGGCCAGCCTGGTCTACAGAGCGAGTTCAAGCTCCAGGACAGCCAGGGATACAGAGACCATCTTGAAAAGCAAAACAAAACAACAACAACATCAAAGCATTGGAGAAAATGATGACCTTACATGTGGCAAAGGAAAGAACAATGAATGAGGAACACAATTATCAACCCTTAATCCACCTCCTGCCAAGCCTGATCAATCAAATCTCTTCTCTAGAAGGTTTGAATAGTGAAGTTCAAGTCTTTGACACTTGGAGACCACAAGCATGGGTAGTGAGGACCTACCAGGTAGGCAGACATAAAGCCTGATTATTTTCCCTAAGAATTGTCAGGTGTGTGTGGCAGAAAAAGCTGGCGACCTTAAAAAGCTAAGGTTGCTTACAAAGGATTCACTCCAGAACCTGACCCATTTGGGGTTGTCATCTATTGGCACTTGAAATAATCTAATATAAACTGGGTATACTGGTATACAACTTAAATCCCACCATTTGGGAGGCAGAGGCAGGGGCAGCCAAATCTGTGTTGGAGGCTAGCCTGGTCTCCACAATGAGTTACAGCACCGCCAGATACCTAGTGATACCATATCCTGAGGCGGGAAAAAAAAAAAAATCTATGTGCTCATTTCCCGGCTAGTCACTTCAGCCCATTAGTCCACGCACGTGGCACCACTCTTAAAGAACTTCAAATTATGTTTAGTACCCTGGTAAAAGTGCAAAGATACAGGAAAATTTCATCTTCAAGTACACGACGCTACAGGCGCAAGATAAAAAAAAAAAAAATCAGGTACATAAAAGAAGTTCTCACATTGAACATAATAAAGATCCATTCTGAGGGAAAGGTCCGTAAACAAGGTAAAGAAAGTTGTAGAGGAGGCAAAAATGTTACTTCCCTGGCTAAAGATCATGTTCTGTCATGTTCTATTTGGTTATATTAATAAAAGGGGCATTTTGGAGAGGAAACCTAAGTTGTGTTATTGAAATGTCAATTTAATAACATTCACTACTGGAAGCCTTAAGGACTAAGAAGATATTTAGAAACAGATACTGTAAGTATAATCATGTTTAAAAGACCGGGAGCATTGCTTAACAAAGTTTGGCTAGTTTGGAAGACAAAATATTTAATTTGGTTCGAGACAAAATAAACTGTCACAGTAGACAGTGGTTACCTTTCCTAAAGACATTCTTGAGTTGGGGGAGGTGGACATAGTCACAGCCCTTGCAGAGAAAGCAGACGAAGCTGATAAGACATTCCTTTTGTTACAACAACTTCAGAAGCTCAGGTCTGGCACAAGTAAGTGAGGAATTCCTAGTGCCTGGGGCATAGCTTAGTGGTAGACTGTGAGTTTAGCATGCACGGGGCCAGAGACAACTTTTAGCACAAACAAGCAAAGTTCTTACATGAAAACTAAAACCAAAACCATTCTGGAAAACAACTGTAAGTGAGACACTAGACAATGGTCATTACACAGAGAATTAATTATACGTTTCTATAAGAATGAACAAGATCAAAACCTACATTTGAGAAGTATGAGTAAACAGGTCTTCATTCATATAATTAACATGTGCTCTCATACACTTCCAAATCAAATGTTTTTTGACTGGTTGGCTTTCTGTGGTGCTGGGAAAATCACTGCCAGGGCCTCATGCACACCAGACAAGCATCTTACCAATGCGCTGCCCCACCGCCAGCCTCCCCACACCCATCTGAAATTTTAATTCATGAAAGACACCACTAAATTTTCGGACAAAAATATATATATTTTTAAAAATCTTTACAATAGATGAGGATGTAGGAGCTTACAGAGAGCACAGTGTTTTTGTTTCAGTCAGCTGCGGCTCCCCAGGACACAAAGGACCCTGGGAAAGTGTACAGAGTCCTCTCTTTGCTTTTTATAATTTTAAAGCAAATTAATCCATTTGACTGTAGAGTCTGTGCAAATAATCCTTCAGAAGAAAAACCCAAGATTCTCTTTTTAGAGGTCATTTCATTTCTCCAAGATGACTAAGTGAGTTAGTTGTCTCCAGATAAAAGTGCTCCTGTCAGCAGAACTCAGAAGGCCTTCAAGGGTTCCATTTATAGTTCAGACATGACTGTCATATGAATTCCAGCTTCCCATGACCACTGTACATGCCCCAGTGCACAAGGGAGAGGATCTTCTCATTACTGAGCTCTGCTTGCCTCATTTTGTCACACGTCAGACAGCAGTTCTCTTGCCCACTGACTGGCACGCACTCTAAGTCCAACTTTGCAACCTGCCCCTTCTTGGAATGGTGTCCGTGAAAGCTGTAGTGCAAACGGGAGAGCATCTGCTGCCGCTGATCCTGCAGCCTCTTGTTCTCACTTCGCAGCATTCGCAAGGCCAGCATAATGAGCAGCACCAAGATCAGTCCGCCAGCGATGGGAACCGCGATCACGGCTGCACGGAACCACAGTTCTTTGGAGGAAGTCAGCTCCTGCACCTTAGTGATGAGGTTTCTGCTGCTGTCGTGCTGATACCTGTTCCCTTGTCCTAAGGAGCACAAAGAAAATGGTCAAACAAACCGGGTGATCGTCTCCTAGAAGCAAGCATGAACACAAGGCCACTTTCCATAAAAGAGCTCATTTAAAGGGCAACTTACCAGCCATTTTCAAGAAACTACATGTTACAAAAGTACCCAAAGATGCTTACAAATGCATTTGTTTACAGGCTGTCATTACTTGGATGTAATGGTCTTTTAATGTCCTCAAAATGTTCAAGTAACAGGCAAAGCCTATTATGCAGAGACATCTAATGCTCAGGCAGACATAAAAGCCACTCGGTTAGAGACGGTCTTTGCATCCAGCCATGCTCTCTCCCTCTGGTGTCTCTAATTACATTAACAACAAAATCAATAGCAGACATACGAAGCTGCTGCTGTCGCAGGCCTATAGATCAGGCAGGCTTTGGGTCAGGACAGCTCGGACCTACCTGAGGCTTCGCTCTTGGGAGGAGAGAGGACGTCGTGCAGTCCTCGGTAATTGCACATGTCTTCGTGACAGCATTCCAAAGTGGGCACGGCAGGGCCAGAGTGGTTTTGGGCCTGTTTGGCTCGGCAGATGTCTGCTGTGCTTGCGAGGGAGTCCAGGCAGCCGTGGGTGAGTGGGGAATTGGTGTTCTGAGGATCAAGAAGTCTGGAGAAGCAGGCACTAAGCTCAGACTTACACATGTAACCCGTTGCCACACAGTGAGCGGCGTCACAGTAGCATCTGATCTCTCCTGAAAACAAAGAAACTACATCAGCGTCAGGTGAACCCCAAACTCAAAGGCACTGATTGTAGATTATTCAAGATGACTATTTACAACAGCAGCACACAGGGACAGAAATGTTCCCAAAGCAAGCAGTGTCTTAACTTTCAGTGAGCTAATGTTAGGAATGTACTCAACCCAACAACAGATTTGTGATAAGTTAGAGTAATGAACTATGCTATGGTTTGAAGGGAAACTGTTTTCACTATATTGCTTTTTGTTATAAGGTAAAATCATGTTATTTATCCATTTTTATGCTATATAACCACACAAGATAAAAATGTCAGGCTTTGGGGTTTTGTCTATATAAATATTTGATCAGAACTACTGGATTGTTTGGCATCCCAAAGGACTGAGCCAAGTTATAAGAGCCTGAGCTGACACCTTATAAAGTTATTAACTAGACACAACAATCTAGAAACTGCACAGGTCAGGAGGTTTTCAAACCGTGAACCTGGCAGCTATCTGGGATCTCTCTAGAAAAGGCAAACTTTGCCTATAAAGATCCTTTCATGCAGAGGAGCTTTTAGTCCGAACATTGTAAAACAGGAACTAGGCAGTTTACAATTAGTGGTTTGCTTGCCAAAGTCAATTTCTTTCAGCCCAAATGGAAAGTCATAAAAGTGGGGGATGTAAAACTGCAAGGGTAACTTCTCCTCCTCCTCCTCCTCCTCCTCCTCCTCCTCCTCCTCCTCCTCCTCCTCCTCCTCCTCCTCCTCCGCTTTACATGTAATTTAACATGTGGCCTAAAAGAGGAAACTTGAAACTGAAAATCCCCACTGGTTGAAGGAAAAATCCTTAAGGAAACCTCAAATTTTTCTCTAGGAAGTGATTAAAGTTTCTTTTATAAAACTGGATTTTGTGAGTTGCAAGGCTCTGTTAACATCTTTTCACAGTGCAAGATTTCAGGCTTGACCATGGACCTGAGAGTTATCTATCACAAGAAACTGAGATGCCCAAAGGGGTTAACGCCCATCACTGTTGGCTGCCACAGCTCACTACTGTAAACCAAACTCATGCATACATCTCCTGTTGCAGGTCCCAATCAGAAGATCTGTCTACTTACTGAAACCTGCACTCTGACATGCGACACTGAGAGCCTTGGCTTCAACCTCCAACCTCCCCCCAACTCCACTCCTCTCCCTGCTCCTTTCTGTGAAGGCCTGAGTAAGGTGTCTCATTTAATTATCTGTCCAAATTCCAGGCCACCACATGGTGTGCTCAGTTTTCACCCAGGCTGCTCACACTTCAGTTGGAAGAAACGCCAGCCAGTTCAAACCTCGATAACCCTGTTCCAGGTACAGGTCCCTTCCACTTCACATAAGATCCTTACATCTACAGCAGTTCCTTTCTGTTTCTCCTCCTCCCCCCAAGTTCAGTGTATTCTTTGCATAAAAGTTCACCACCAGTCTTAGGTGATAATGACTACATATCCCTGGCCTGACAAATTCTATACAGATTTCAAGTAGAAATAAAACAGATTAAAAGTCTGCTTTGAGCCTATTAGCCTCAAATTTGGTACAGAAAGGGAAAACTAAATGCAAGTAAAAGGCTGCTCCGGTGTTTATGAGCGCCTATTTAAAATACTACATTTTCAATGACCTAAAGCAGTCTTAATAAAATTTTGACAGGTAACTGAGAAAGTTCTAAGACTTTAAAAAAATTAGAGCCACATTTCAACAGGGAGAATGGACTTTTGTATTACTGTATTAAAACTGTATTTCTGTCATTTCATAAGGTTTCTTCCTGTGGCATGCAAAGGCCAAAAGGGGACTGGTATTTTAAAACAGTGAACAATGCTCTTCTGTTTGCCCCTTTCTAGTTACTGTATGTAGTGATTAAACAAAAACGTCTGCTCCACTCAAGATGGCTACAGCAGAGGCTGCTGGCTTCTTTTAAATGACGCTTTTGAAGTCCGCAGCAGTCAGAAATCTCTGATCCCCTAATTATATCATTATCAGGCGCATAGTTTCGGTATCTGTGACTTCATGTCAGCCCCAGTCCCTCCCTGTTCTGCCTGCCTTTGATAGGGCCAGGAGGCTCCCCTCTGCAGGCTGCAAGGGCTGTTATTTAGGCTAATTACACCCTTCCTTCCAAAATAAATAAATACTGTAGCACCTCATCCTAGCTGGGCTGGCTTATCCTTTAACCTCAGGCCTGCTACAAGGCAATTAGAGAAAAGTGTGTTTGGGGGTGAGGGTCAGAGACTAAATAATGCTTCCCATTTAAAAAAAAATGGGTTTGTAGAACAGCCGGCAGAATGAAGAGAGAATTAGTCGGGGTGAGGGAAGAAATTAGGAGTTAAGAGAATTCCCATTAAAAGGTGGGCGCTGCTGGAAAAAAAAAAAAACTATTTTTCTCCCTTTTTTTTTTTTTTTCCACCAGCGTCTAAAAATATGGAGCGGGAAAGAGGAAGGATGACAGCGCCTACTCTTCCCATCTTCTCTAGAGCAAGAGGACGCACTTCAACAAGCACCTCAGACTCTTACATTCCCAAAGAAATCTCACTCATCGGTCCGCTGACACACACACTCCAAGATATTCAGACAAGCGAAGAAACACACAGCACTGGCACTCAGAAAGTCAAGACACATGTGCAGAAATTCAGAAGCACGAAAGTCAAGAATACAGACAAGCCCCAGCTCAGAAACAGACACCCGCAAACTTAAGCATACTGTGGACACAAGCTCAGACACCCAAAAACACACGGAGAAACTTAGTAGCAACCAACAGAGATGCCTGCCCGGCCCAGTTGGGATCTGCGTTTTCTCGGGACAGTCCCGTCGGGGTCCTGGAGCCCAACGGCGTCTGGTCATCTCCTTGCTCCAAGTTCAGGAGTTCACCACCGTCCAACCGCCCCAAGGTCTGGCTGTCCTTTAACGCTCCAGGCCCGGGGCCGTAGAGCGGACCACCGCCGAGGCGGGAACCTCTCCGCCGCTCACCAAACCGGACGACTGGTCCCCCACCCCCACCCCCAGTCCCCGGCTCGCAGTCCCACGACACTCACCTTTGGTGAGCAGCACAGCCATGGCGCAGAGCTCCAGCTGCAGCCAGATGAAGATGTAGCTGGAGTGGCGATCCATTGACGCCTCGCGCCCCCGTCGCTCCGGGAGCCAGGCGCGGCTGCACTACGACCCCCGGGGCGCGCCGCGCACGAGCCCGGGCGCCGTCAGTGTCGGGGCGGGGGCCGGAGCATGGAGCGGGACTGAGACTACCGAGGAGACGTTCCGGGCCCCGCGCGCTCCGCGGCGGTCTTCCTCTCGCCCCGCCACCCGGCGCACAAGCCTCGAACAGCGGACGGGAGGAGGACGCACCGCAGAGAGAGAAAGAGAGGGAGAGACGCCCGCAGCCGCCGGGCAGCCGGTGTCCCCGCCGTAAATAGCACCCGGCGCCCAAAGCCAGCCGAGCGCGGCCCCGCCCTAGACCCCGCCCTGGCCCCGCCTCCACGCTCCGATTGGCCGACGCCTCTAGCCCCGCGGCCCAGCAGCAGGGGCGGGGCCAGACGCGGGCCCAGGCCGACTAGCCTCCGGGCTGGCGCTGGCGCCGACGCGTAGCGCTGGGGACTCGGCCGCAGCGCTCCCCCTAGCGGACGCCTGCGCGTGCAGCTGCAGACGCGCCGCGGAGCCCCAGCTTCTAGGTAGGTTCCGAGTTAGCTGCGAGACCCTCACACTGCTCGGTCTCTGGCCAGCGGCCTCCGGCACGTGGCCTCGCTTTTGTCCCACCTGAAACCTGCAAGGGACGCCACACTCTCGGTGGTCATGTCCCAGAGTCCCCCAGAGAGAGTAGCTTTGCCGGGGTGCCCAGCCCGGGAATTCCCCCGGGGATGGTGATCATACCCAGGTCTCCGAGACCCGGATCCCCGCCTCTCCTGGACAGTGCCCGATGCTCCGGCCACCAGGACATGGAACCCCTACGAACAATGACTATGCCCCGGCTACCCAGCCCCAGAGGGACAGTGGCCATACTTCGGCTGCCGAGCCCAGAAACCACCAGGGACAGTGGCCGTGCCCCAGCCACCAAGTCCCGGAGACACAAACTCCCCTCCCTAAAAACACACGGAACAATGGCCTCCGCCCGCGCGTGGCCGAGGAGGAGTCGGGTGCACAGAGCCAAGAAGGGGCGGCCGGGAGCTAGAGTCGGCTCTCTGCCGGCTCCCTGGCTCCCTCGGGCGCATCCGCCCCGAGCCGGCCGCCTTGTGATCAATAAAGCCCAGACAGACAGACTGTTGGTCAGTAGGAGCCGCTGGATTCTCCTGGGTAGACTGGGGACGGGGAGCCTGCTAGAGACACTTAACGAAAATTAGCAAATCCAAAAGCTCCCGGCGCCAGCTAGACGACACTGGCAGAGACTCAATTAACCACCCCCCAAACAATCGCAGTCAAACACACCCGCTGACCTGATCAATATCAGCCCCACAGTGATCTCTTTCCTGAGATACCAAGTCATTTATTAGGGCTTGCGGGGCGGCCTGCCCTAAGGAACCTAAGATGGAGATGAGATGCTGTTTGGTTGTCTGAGGGGGAAATGGGCTTAAGGGTTTTATTATCAGAGGGAATGGGCTTTTACTCCCCCTCCCCCAAGCAAAAGCAAACCATCTGCAAAATTCACTTTTAGGGTCATCTAACATTTAAAACGAAGGGAGTATAAAAGTCAGGTCATTTAGAATGGGAAGGCAGATGTGAAGAATAATAAGCTGGGAGGCAGGCTTCTAGTTCAGAGTCACTGGCCTAGCTAGCACCAGAGGCTCCAGGTTGAAAATCTAGCAGGAACCGTCTGAACACCTAGCACAGTAAATTTGTTGGAAGTCTTCAGAGACATAAAAAGTTAATGAAGCTACTTTCAAAAACTGTTTTTGTGTAAAAAAGTAAATAAGCTCATGATCTTATCTCTATTACTTTGATAGGTCAGAACTACATTTTAAAAGGAGGGAGGGAAGTACACGCTTGTAATCCTAGCAATTGGGAAGCTCTAGGGTGGCTAAGGCTGGAGAATGGGCAAGAGTTGGAGGCCAGCCACTGGCTCTGTAAGTGGGTCCCATAGCAGCTTGGGCTGCAAACTAGACCTTGACTCAAAACCTAAGACAGAATTTTACAATTTTAAATATAAGGAGGGAAGTAAATTGACTGTGTGGTGCACCCTAAAATCACACAGTTTGGAAGGTGGAGGCAAAAGAATTGCAATTTCAAGGTCAGCCTTTACTCTATATCAAAATCCTGTCTCAAAAAATACACACATATGGGCTGGCGAGATGGCTCAGCGGTTAAGAGCACTGACTGCTCTTCCGAAGGTCCTGAGTTCAAATCCCAGCAACCACATGGTGGCTCACAACCATCTGTAATGAGATCTGACACCCTCTTCTGGGGTGTCTGAAGACAGCTACAGTGTACTTACATATAATAAATAAATAAATCTTTAAAAAAAAAAAATCCTGTCTCAAAAAATACACACATATGGGCTGGAGCGATGGCTCAGTGGTTAAGAGCACTGACTGCTCTTCCAAAGGTCCTGAGTTCAATTCCCAGCAACCACATGGTGGCTCACAACCATCTGTAATGGGATCTGATGCCCTCTTCTGGTGCGTCTGAAGACAGCTACAGTGCACTCATATACATAAAATAAATATTAAGTCCACACACACACAAGGTGAGATAGGGCAAGTTCGGCCAAGGTTTTAGGAGAAAACTGAACAGACGAGGACTCCCAGTAAGCCACAGGCTTTTTTGCAGGCACAGTTGACAGTCCACAGGAAGAGAATATATCAGTATTTTCTTGGCTGTTCTTGAACTTTGGAGAGTTAATCCAAGAGCCCCATGGACCATGTGTTCAGATAATGACATACTCTTTTAACCTTGGAAAGTCAATCATTAGCTAAAAAGCACCCTTCAGAGCACACTCATTCAGCCACTTCAGAATTCCCACTAGTAGACCTCGCTGAGTCTAGAATCACAAAGATTTGGACATCAAGACAATGTGTCACAAAGAAGAAGGTGACACGAAATTGTGTGCATGATGTTAGGATGAAGCCCAACAGGATGAAGATGTCCGGGAATGGTCTCCTCAAAGCAGTGGCATTGAGGTTAGCTCCTACCGAGTGATGATTACTTCAAACAAAGAGGATCACAACAATTTAGGGCTGGGCTGGGTTAATTATGGGGGGAAGACGGGGATGGTAAAGAAGGGATGGTAGGTGGAGCTGCAGGTAATTCTTTGTGGCTAGAACATAAAATATGGAGCAAGGAACTGACTCAAACCTACTGAGGACTACTTACCTTTGAAGCAGATAAACACTTCATTAACTGAAGAAGGCGTAAGGGGTTTTGCAGGTGAACACTAGGCTGTAGCACATATTCCCTATGTTCCCAGTGTGTCTCAGTTAATATCCCTTTTCACACCAGAAGTTGCAGCAGAAGCCAGGCTAGGAGAATGCTCCCCTATATGGCCAGTCACATGACCCACTGTGTACTAATATGCTAGAGGACAACTTCAGCTTAATTTCTGCCTTCCTTCATGTTTGGGGTGCGGTCTCCCTTGTTCACTGATAGCTGTTCTTTAAGTCTGGGGGAGTTGGGGGCATAGGAAACAGAAGGAGGAGGATTTCTAGTTCTTTCCTCTGATAATGTGCCTTTTCCTTGATTCTAGGAGTGGAACGGGAGTTCTCCTTCTTGTGTGGCAAGCACTTTTGCTACTGAACCATCTTTATTTTTTTACTTTAATCTTAACTTAGGAATCTTGTTGTTGAAACAGGGTCTCATGTAGCCCAGGCTGGCCCTGAACTTCCCATGTAGCCAAGGATAACCTTGATTCATGATCCTCTTATATCCAGTTCCTAAGTTTAGACATCATGACTCATCAAGCTTGAAAACTACGAATCTTAGTAAGTTTCTCATCTCCCTAGTCCCACTAGTTTCCTTTTGTAAAGTATGGCACTACTGGACAGCAGAGGCTGGCCTTGAACTAGAGTCCTCTCTCCGTCAGCCTCCTAAAGGGTTAGGATTGTGGGCATGCACTACCAAAGCCTGTTTTAAATAGCATTTATTCTTTTGATTTCTGTGACATGGAGATCAAATCCAGGGCTTTGCCCATGCAGAACAAGTACCCTTCCACTGAGCAAAATCCCCAGTCATAAAACTCTCTCTAATTTACAGTTCTTTCATTGACAAATCAAAGAACCCCTCCAAAATACTTGTACTTATCAAATTAATGTCTTTTACTATTGCATATCTGTTAAAGCTGTTAGTATCTACATTCTGAGGTTTATATTTTTATATTGGTTCAAATATAATTCAGATCAAGAACTTAAGATTCATTCCTCTGATTTCAACTCTTATTGCTTGGTCAAACTTCTTAAGTGGCTAAAAATTAGTTTTAAGAGAAACAAGCTTGTACTTTAATGGGCTTTTCAACTAAGTGAATGGGAGTGTTTGAATCAATGTGGAAAGTCAAAATTGGGTTAGGGATAATATGTCAGTTATGAGCCCATATCAATAGTCAAGAGAACAGGCAACAATTTTAATTCAATTTAAGGTGTTTAAGGACAACTGCCTCTCTGGCATTTCATTGTGTGTTCTGCGAGAGACTCACTTAACCACTTTCCTATGTTCAACTTCTTCACTCCATATAGCTATGGCAGTGCAGTCGTGAAGCCCAGGGCTTCCTCTGATTATATAGTTTTCTGGCTGCTACAATTCACATTGAGTTCCTAATAGTAGCTTTAATTAAAAAGTCATTTTTTTCTTACCAGGTGGTAGTCTCTTACCTTTATCCCAACACTCAGGAGGCAGAGGCACATGGATCTCCTAATTCAGTGCCAGCCTGGTGAATTCCAGGACAGCCAGGGATACACAGAGAAACTCTATCTTTTTTTTTTTTTTTAAGATTTATTTATTATTATAAATGAGTACACTGTAGCTGTCTTCAGACGCACCAGAAGAGGGTGTCAGATTTCATTAGGGGTGGTTGTGAGCCACCATGTGGTTGCTGGGATTTGAACTCACTACCTTTGGAAGAGCAGTTGGTGCTCTTACCAGCTGAGTCATCTCACCAGCCCCCAAGAAACTCTATCTTGAAAAACAAAACAAACAAAAACTAACAGCAGCAAAACAAAACCAAATCATTTTCTTTCAATAAAAATGAGTTCAGATCTGAAAATTGTTTTCAGGAAACTAAGGTCAAAAGTAAGAGATTAGTTTGGATGAAGGGACGGGACAGGCTTTGAGATTAGAGGGTTTTAGTTGTCTGTTTGGTTTTGATTTTCAATTTTTCGTCCATTATGGAAAAAGAGATAAAGGGACGGCCGCCTGAAGAGGGCTGGTTGCACAGTCTGGGTGGCAATAAGATAAGATCTGGGAGGAAAAGTCAGGGACTGAAACTCAATTTACATTCCAATGTGTTCTTCTGCTTTTGAGGTCCTACACAAAACAGTGAGTTGTTACTGAGTTCAGGTTTTAAAGTAAATAAACAAATAAGATAGATTACTAAATTTGGGGTACCATAAAATCTCCTCTTAAGATCATTGGGAACTTGGCAATGGGCATTATCAATCAAACAGTATTCTGTGCCATCGTTGGTCTCTGCAAAAGCCTTTGTTCTGTGGCATTGTCTAATTTGATCACTTTCCACCCACCAATTAAGACCTTTCAAAAAAATGCCCAGTGGCCTGCTGGTTTGACCTGATGTCAAATAATGAATTTAAATTCATTTTTGTTTTATACTTAAGTGCTGAATCAATCCTATATAGTGGCAGGATCACTTTGACTCATTTCCTAACCAATGAGGAACTACCATGGACCAGTCTGTTCCATCCCTTTAGTGGGTAACATGTTAATTTTTTTTTTTTTTTTAGGATTAAAACTCATTTATGTCTAATCCAGTGAAATCTGAGGGCTTTGATATGTTCGTGAGATAGTCAAATATTTAGATCCTTACTGATGGCAGATGAAACTTGGCATTGTTTCCTTTTGGCCACTCTCTTGCCTCTTCTCACTTGTCTTTGATGGCCCAGTGGTGACTTTTCAGCCCAGTGACACTGAAATCCCATTGAGACAAAAACTGAGGCCTTTTGCAGTGGAACTTTGCAAACCTATTTGCTGTCACTTTTTCTGGTGTGGCTGCTCTTTGTATTTTTCACTATAATATTTTTGAGATTACTTTTTAAAATTGGCAAGCAAAATTACATGTACTCGTGGTATGCAGCATAATAGCTTAAAGTATATATATTCTGGAATGGCTAATTCTGGCTAATTAACAAATGGACCACTTTACATAGTTTACATTTCTGTGATGACAACACTGAACTTCTCTCTGCATTTGTGATGACTACAATGTATTCTTACTGGCTATAGCAGCCACACTGCACATCCTACCTCTTCAACATATTTAACCTATCTCCTTTTCTATCCTTTGATCAAAACCTCCCAACATCCCACCCCCCACCCCCACCGCCAGTCATTCCAGCCTGTGGCAAATGTGGCTTTACTTTTAATTTCTTTCTTTAAAAAGTTTTCTTCATTCCATTATTTTATGGGTATGTATGCATGAGATAGAGGACACTTGATGAGAATGTATTCTCTCCTGCTACCATGTGGTTCCTGAGTTAGCTCAGGCTATCAGCTACTCCTGAGTCAGCTCAGGCTATCAGCCACAGAGGCAAACGCTTCTGCCCACTGAAACATCTTGCCAGCCCTGCACTCTGTATTTTTCTAGATTGGTGTTTTCTTATTCCTCACGTGAGTCAATTAGTATTTGTCTTTTTGCTTTATTTCATTTCATGTTACCACGGGATTCCTTGCATTTTAGAGTTGAATGATAAATGTAACGAGGTAGTGATGCAGAACTTTCCAGAGTCCAGGGCCACTTTAGCTTGTGGACTGTCTATACCTGTTGTCTATCTGTGCCCTGTCTTTAGTTGATGAGAGTAACTAAGAGTGCTTTTTATCTGCTTCCTGGGACAGAAAAGAATTTGGAGTGAATGATCTCCATGGCTTTTCCCACAGGTGCAGTGTGGGTTTATGGATGCTGGCTGGAGTTGGGTGGTGAGAGGACCCGTGCTTTACTGAGCAGATGCCGCTGCCTGCTGGGCTACATGTAATGCAGGAGCAAAGACTTTACAGTCTCTTGTCTCTTTGGGACTCTGTGTCACAGCCTGTATCACTTAGCCAAATCTCATAAACTCTCAGGAGTCTAGGAGAGTTCTCTAAAGAAGTCTACACAGTTACCCAACTTCCTTTTTTCCATTGGCTCCTTCAAAGGTTATAAAGCCCTTCGCGATAAGCAAGCACTTCTTACTGGGACTCAGCTCATTGGGCGAGCACTTGCCTTATATAAATAAAGGCCCTGAGCTCAAAGCTTAGCAGCTTCCTCCCCCTACATTCTCTCTCTCTTCTCTCTCTTCTCTCTCTCTCTCTCTCTCTCTCTCTCTCTCTCTCTCTGTCTCTCTCTCTCTTTCTCTCTTCTCTCTCTGTCTCTCTCTCCTCTATCTTCTCTCTCTCCTCTCTCTCCTCTGTCTCCTCTCTCTCTCCCACACACACACTCATATATACATACACACACATTCACTTATACATACAGTCACACACATACACACTCGCATACACACATCTGCACACACGTACACATACACACATTTCCATCACCCTTTCTATTCCTGTTGCTACTTTAACGCTGTAGTCTTGCATCAATTTTATCTTGAATGAATTACTGTTGGTAACTCAATTTTGAAGGGAATAGATATAACTTCGTAAATGAACTAAGTCGAGAGTAGGAAACATGAATGATATGAAGCTGTACATGCTCCATGACTAGGTGTGGTGTAAGGCAGGTGCAAAACAAATGCCCGTCTCTGTAACTCAGGGTCCTCTCTCATCAAATGAGGAAGACAGCAGTGGTAGGCAGCCTCCCCGCCTGAGAGCGTCCACAGTGCAGATTCAGGTGCTAGTGTATGCTTTTTATGTTATCGGTAAAACCCTATGAAAATAGTAAATGATATTTTCCTAGAAACAAAGTATCTGCTCAAAGTGGTGTTTAATCATCTGGATGCGTTCATGGTGGCTTGGGACGTCCCTCCCAGGTGACTTTAGGATTTCCCCTCCCTTGAGCCGAAGATTTGAAGTGTGAACAATGCCACTGCCAACCCAGCCTCCAGCTGGGACAGAGTGATGGTATCTCTAAAGGGCATGCTTGCCAGGGGAGATTTGCTCCCACAGTTGGTGGGAGTCCAAGAATCAGGCAAGACAAATTGGTCAGCTAACTTACCATTATGCAAGAAGCTTAGCTCTTCACAGGCAGCTGTAATTCGTGCGTCCACACTAGGAAGGGTCGCCCACTGTAGAGGGAAGACTTTGGAGTACCCATTTCCCATTCTATGACCTTTTTTTTATTATTATTATTAAAGACGTCTCAAGTTGCTTATTCACTGACAGAAGCTTTACACAATAAAGTCACCATTAATTACAGGCATACTCGCATGAACATGCCCTGCATTTTTTTTTTCTTTTTGAGACATGGTCTCTCTAGCCCAGGCTGGCCTGAACTTAATATATAGCCAATATATAGCCAAAGGTGACCTTGAACTTCTCTTTCTCTTCCTCCTCCTCCTCCTCCTCCTCCTCCTCCTCCTCCTCCTCCTCCTCCTGCAGACCCAGGAGGAATTACAAACTTTTGTTACTTTACATGGTATTGAAGATCAAAACTCCCAGCATTCTAGGCAAATCCTTTACCATCCAAACTCCAATCCCAGCCTCCAGTATTAAAACTACTGGAAAAAGAGGCATGCTCTCAAATTAAATTATAACCCACCTGCCTCATCTTAAGGGGTTACCTGATTCTATTATATTTAAAAATTCTTAGCTATTGTTATTATTTGGTACCATGAGATGATCAAACCCAGGGCCCCTCACAGACTAGGAAGCCCGTAACCATTGAGCTGTGCTGCCAGCCCCTGACTGTTTAATTTTAAAGTAGGTTTGAAGAAAGGGGTGGGAATGAGCACTGTATATTCTTTTTCTTAACCTTCAATCTTGAAGGTTAAATATCTGTAGTTTTTGTAGAACTAGCCCTCTGAGTGCAAACAACACGGGAGTGGGGGTAAGGGCTGTGATTTGGGATAGTATCAGAGGTCATGGGTAAAAGGAACAACCAATGCATTTTCAGGTCTTGAATCTTTCCATCACTCAGAGTCCAGCTCCAGCCAAGGTGTAGAGAGGGAAATAAAGGTTTGGCCGTCTTAAGAAGATGAGGAGCACACATCCAGAGAACTGACTCCAGGAGTCTCTATGTGTATGTCTCAGTCTCTCTCTCTCTCTCTCTCTCTCTCTCTCTCTCTCTCT
>JADRCD010183626.1:2670-29123 GCA_019843815.1 Montemys delectorum
TGTGTGTGTGTGTGTGTGTGTGTGTGTGTGTGTGTGTGTGTGCAGATTTGAGGCTGCTTAGGGCTGGCAGAGGACAGCAGGGGATGACCACTCGTGGGTCTGATGCTTTTCACAAGATCTCACAGGTTCCATTTTGTCAATAAAGAATCAGGAGCTAGATGCTTGGGTGAAAACCTGCCAGTTCAGAGAGGCACAGAAAACACACAGCTGACCTTCTTTCATAGCCTATGTGCCGAAAAGGGAGGTCTCCTTTACACCATCTCAAAAAAAAAAAAAAAGTTGCCTGGCAGTGGCGGCAGCACACGCCTTTAATCCCAGCACCTGGGAGGCAGAGGCAGGCGGATTTCTGAGTTCAAGGCCAGCCTGGTCTACAGAGCGAGTTCCAGAACGGCCAGGGCTATACAGAGAAACCCTGTCTCGAATAACCAAACCAAACCAAAACAAAACAAAAAACAAAAAACAAAAAAAACTTTCAAATTGAATGTCCCTCCCTTCAACTTCCTGTGCGCCTCTCTCTAGGTCCTCCTGACTTCCTCTTAATCTATTTTTTTTCCCCCTACATTCACTTCCTGTCAGCTGGTTGCTTGTTCCGCCTCTTGACCTACAGTTGACTTTAACCCTGTTTACAATAGGCAAGCAGAAAGATCTTGGGTTAAAAGTGCATACTATGTAGCCACACCACAATTAGAAAACACTTTGTTTGTTTGTTTGTTTTCCCCCAGTAGATAACACAATCTCGGGGTTCACAGTGTGAGTAAATATTCTACAATAGTCTGGGAATCCTTTTGGGGTGATAAAACCATACCAGGACTTGCTGAGTGATGGCTTACGTCTAAAGTACTAGAACTCAGGAGTCTGAGGACCTTACCACAAGTTCAGGGTCATTTTGGGCTCCTAAGTGAGTTCCAGATTAGCCTGGGGCTCGTAATAAAACCTGTCACAACAAAACAAAACAAAACAAATAACAAACAAACCCAAACCAAACAACAACAACAACAACAACAACAACAACAAGCCAAACGAGCAAGAAAATCCTGAGAGTGTCCGGGAACCCGGTAGCGGCGGGGAGCGGGCGGGTGATTCTGTGCTACTCTAAACGGCATGCTCTGGTTACTCTTAGAGGCTTAAGTTGGTGGTATGTCGGCCATGTCTCAATATTGGTGCTTGAAAAAGTAGAGCTTGGGATACTGGGAGGAGGGTGCAGGAGGAGCATGCAGGAGGAGGAGATGGGTGGAGTGATACCTTGGGGGAGCAGAAGAATTTAGAACCAGGAGGAACCTGGTGGGAGGCTAGTGGACACTCAGGAAGGACACTCCGGACGGAGAGTTTGGGCGGGGCTGGAGGAAGAGGCCATGGGCAATCCGGGAAAAGGCTTTGCTTTCGGCTGCCTGGGTATAAAGCAACCACGGCTGCTGGGTTTCTGCTGGGTCTGCCCATTTCTCAGTACTCCACACCAGCTGCTGCAGCCTGCCCAGGCAGATCTCATATGGGAAACCTGGTCCCCAGTGCCACCTTGTGGAGAGGCGGGGCATTTTCAAAGTGTGAACCAAGAGGGCTTTCTTTGCCTTGGTGGCCAGATGAATGCTGTTATGGTGGTGGCGGGAGCAGGGCCCTGATAAAGGGGTGTTTGTCAGTCTCATGCTTTTTCCTCTTCCCCGTTCCGTGTCTTTCTGCTTTATGTTCTGTGGTGACATGACGTGGCACCGAGATCTGTCAGGTGCCAAACCCATGCTCCCGGATTTCTCAGCCTTGAGCCAAATAAATCTCTGTTCTTTATAAATTAGCCAGTCTCAAGCAGTTTGATATAGCGACAAAAAAAAAAAAAAAAAAAAAAAAAAAAGACTAGAATGGATATCTTTACGAAGTACTTAAGACTTGTGTTGGGGGCTGGAGAGATGGCTCAGCGGTTAAGAGTACTGACTGCTCTTCCGGAGGTCCTGAATTCAAATCCAAGCAACCACATGGTGGCTCACAACCGTTGGTAATGAGATCTCACGCCCTCTTCTAGTGTGTCTGAAAACAGTTACAGTGTACTTACATATGATAGTAAATAAATCATTGGGCCAGAGCAAGTGGGACCATTATAATAAATAAAAATAAATCTTTAAAGCAAAACAAAACAAAAAAGCCTTGTGTCTGGGACCCTCTGGATCTCAACTCATTGCAGGGGCCACCATAGGAAGTCCTTTGAAGAAAATTATATCCTCTTGTTGTCATTTTTCAAGACAGAGTTTCTCTGTATAGCCCTGACTGTCCTGGAACTAGCTCTGTAGAGCAGGTTGGCCTTGAACTCACAGAGATCAGTCTCAGGTCAGGATCACAGAGTTCCTTCTGCCTCCCAAGTGCTGGGATTAACGACATATGCTACCACACCTGGTGTGAGGTTTTTTTTTTTCCTTTTCTATTATTTCTTTTCTTTCTTTCATTCTTTCTTTTTTTTTTTATTTCTGGATAACTGAAGAGGAAGAGCCCACCCTGAATGTGGGTGACAGCATGATGTGCTGGACCCTGGCTCAGACGAAAAAGAGATCAGAAGCTTAGCATGGTCATGTATGCATTTATTGCTCTCTGTGCTCGACTGTTGATTGTGATTAGTTCTCTGGAGCTCCTGCCGGTATGACACCCCTGCTATGGTGGACTGGAACCTGGAACTCTGAACTAAGACAAACCCTTTTTGAGTTGAAGAGATGGCTCAGAAGTTAAGAGCATTTGCCACTCTTTCACAGGACCTGAGTTTGGTCCCCCATTCACACTGGGTGGCTCACAGCCACCTGTATAACTCCAGGTCCAGAGAATCTGAAGCCCTCTAATGGCCTCTGTAGACATTCACACACAAGTGGATACCAACACACACACACACACACACACACACACACACACAAATAAAAATAAACCTCACAATTAAATAGCTGGGTTATTGGCATATATCTTTAATCCCAGCACTCAGAAGGCAGAGGCAGGTGAATTTCCGAGTTGGAGGGCTAGCCTGGTCTACAGAGTGAGTTCCAGACCAGCCAGGGCTGAACAGGAAGACCCTGTTTCAAACAACAGCAAAAACAAACAAACAAAAAACAAAAACAAAACAAAACAGAAAAACCCTCTTTCTCCTCTAAGTTGGTTTTGTCAGGGTGTTTTTATCACAGTGATATAAATGAAACTAGGACTCTGTCTGTTTGTCTGTCTATCCACTTAGCTACTTGTTATCTCCCTTTAGTTCTGTTTCCCTGGTGTCTTAGTGAGGGTTTACTGCTGTGAACAGACACCATGACCAAGACAACTCTCATAAGGACAACATTTAATTGGAGCTGGCTTACAGGTTCAGAGGTTCAGTCCATTATCATCAAAGCAGGAACATGGCAGCGTCCAGGCAGGCATGGTGCAGGAGGAGCTGAGAGTCTACATCTTCATCTGCAGGCTGCCACCAGAATACTGGCTTCCAGGCAGCTAGGATGAGGGTCTTAAAGTCCATGCCCACAGTGCCACACCTACTCCAACAAGGCCACACCCACTCCAACAAAGCCACACCCACTCAAACAAGGTCACACCCACTCAAACAAGGCCACGCCTGCTCAAAAGGCCACACCCACTCGCACAGGGCCACACCACCTAATAGCCCCACTCCCTGGGCAGAGCATATACAAACCATCACACCTGGGGAAATTCTACACAATGGCCTAAGGCAAAGACTTCTGCCGGGTGGTGGTGGCAGCGGCAGTGCACGCCTTTGATCCCAGCACTTGGGAGGCAGAGGCAGGCAGATTTCTGAGTTTAAGGCCAGCCTGGTCTACAGAGTGAGCTCCAGGACAGCCAGGGCTATACAGAGAAACCCTGTCTCGAAAAACCAAAAAAAAAAAAAAAAGAAAAGAAAAAAAAAAAAAACTCCTAAATGAGGTGACACTGCAGAGGCCTGTCACACGTCCTGCCGGGTACAGCCCTAACCCAAGTCCCAGGAGCCAATGCACAGTGAAGCCCCACACAGTCATGATGACATGCACTCTGCAGCCAAGAAGGGCTGTCCTGTGTTTCCTGCTCCCTGACCTTGTCTCAAAGTATTTTAAATTAAAGCCTAGGCTTTGTGCCAGTTCACCCTGCCTGCCCCAGGTATTCCTCTAGAAGGAGTGCAAGTTTCTTCCAGACCCACATGGCCACCCATCATCGGCAATGAGTAATTTCCTCTTTGCTCATGAATACTTTTTGGGGTGAGTTCATTGCCTCTGGGCCCCGCACCTGGCTTTGGTGTCAGGGTGTTTTTATTGCCGTGATGTAAATGAAACTAAGACTCTGTCTGTCTGTCTGCCTGCCTGCCTGCCTGCCTGTCTGCCTGCCTGCCTGTCTATCCACTTAGCTATCTACCAGCTGTCTGTGCAGGTGGCCTTTCCTTTTCCTCCCCATGTCTAGAACTCCCTAAAGACAGCGCTCCCACCTGGCCTCTGTCAACAGTGGGGTTCTCTATCACCCACAGCATCAGGACCTGGGCCCTCCCTGGTACGACCTGGGCCTCCGGGGCTGAGTTCTTGTGCACAGAAAAGCCTCCAGTACTCTGGAAGTCGGCACAGTGAGGGTACACCTACTGGCTCCCTGGGTAGAAGCACTGCCATCTACACTGCCATCTGCACCATTTCCTGGAGATTTGGGAATTTGAGTAAGCTTCAAACGGCAAGTATCTGGTTGTGTCACCGTGGGGCAGCTTCCTGTTGCAGCACTATGGGGCCCCAAGGGAAGAACATGGCCAACTAGGGTAGGATCAGAACCAGATCAGTAGCTTTTGCTGCAGCAAGAAGGTGTGTGAGCACAAAGCTAGGGTCTCCTGTAGCCCAGGCTAGCCTCCAACTCACTATACAGCTGTGATGGTTTGCAAATGCTCATCCCATGGAGTGGCACTATTAGAAGGTGTGGCCTTGTTGGAGGAAGTGTGCTACTGTGGGGGTGGGCTTGGAGATCTTCCTCCTAGCTGCCTGAGGATGTGGAGTCTGTTCCTGGCTTCTTCCAGATGAAGAGGTAGAACTCTCAGCTCCTCTCGCACCATGCCTGCCTTGATGATAATGGACTGAACCTCTGAACCTGTAAGCCAGCCCCAATGAAATGTTGTCATTATAAGGATTGCCTTGGTCATGGTGTCTGTTCACAGCAATAAAACCCTAAGTAAGACAGCAGCCAAGCCTTGATATCGTAATTCTCCTGCCTCTATCACCCACCCGCATAACATGATCACAAGCATGCAGTACCCTCCCTGTTTTAATCAGTGCTCGGTATCGAACCCTGAACCTTATGCATGCCAAAGGCAAGCACTCTACCAACTGAACTATGGAGTCCTGTCTCATTCAGGCTCGTCAAACTTGCTCTTCTTTTGTGAGCTCTCTGAGGACCAGATCTTAGCCTGCCCACTTTCCACCAGGATCCCCAGCATCTTCTTAAGGTGTGGCCCATCTGCAGGATAGGGCCTAAATGCAGCCTTGAGAAATTTTTACCCACCCTCCAGTGCGGGTGAACCTTGAGGTCCCTGCGTACAGCGAGATTAAGCAAGCAGAACAGATGGAGCTGAAAGTTTCCCTCGCAGACACACTTGGCTGTCAGTCCGACGAACACAGATGCTGAGCTCCCTGTGAAAAGCAGCGTGGCCACGGGAGCTACTGCTGCTTTTCTGATGAGGAGCAGAAGGGTTCTGTTGTCTGAATCCATCGTGGGCCAGCCAGGAAGGTTTTCCCAGGGAGCAGGGTGCCCTGACACACAGCCATCTGCACTGAGGAAGCTGGGTTTCTGAGTCTTTCTCCTCCAGGACTTTGCAGCCATCTTGCATTGGGTACACCTGGATGATCTGGGATGTCTTCATAGTGTGGAACCCTGAACCTACGCATAGCCAGTGTCCCTAATTGCTCAGGCAAGGAGAATATGAGCATCTTTTCTTTTTTAAAAAAAGATTTATTCATGTATTTATTTTATGTATATGATAGTTGTACTGATGGTTGTGAGCCATCATGTGGTTGCTGGGAATTTGGATTCAGGACCTCTACTCGCACCGGTTGACCCCACTTGCTCTGGCCCTCCCTGCTTGCTCCAGCCTAAAGATTTATTTATTATTGTATCTAAGTACACTGTAACTTCAGAAGAGGACGTCAGATCTCATTACGGATGGTTATGAGCCACCCTGTGGTTGCTGGAACTTGAACTCAGGACCTTTGGAAGAGCAGCCAGTGCTCTTAACCATTGAGCCATCTCTCCAGCCTGAATATGAGCATCTTGATGAAATGCAAATGTTGAGGTGTCTTTGAGAGCCATGGAACCTTTCTTGACTCTTGGTGAACTTGGGTTGGGGGACAAGGGCAAAGGAAACTGAATGTCCTCCAAAGCTACCCTGAGCTAGAGGTGTTTTGGTTTTTTGTTTGTTTTCTCATAAAAACTTGAAGAATTTATGGATCATATAAGAATATTTTTTCAGATTTATTTATATTTATATTTATTTAATGTATATGAGTCCTCTATCTGCATGTACACCTTACATGCGCAGAGAGCATCAGACCCCATTACAGATGGTTGTCAGCCACCATGTGGTTGCTGGGAATTGATCTCAAGACCATCTCACAAGAGAACTCCAGTGCTCTTAATCGCTGAGCCCTCTCTCCAGGCCCCACATAGGGTACTCTTTAGGAATAAATTTAATATAGATTCATAAGTAGGATCTTCACAGGGAGGGTGGGTACAGAGTTACTGTACAGCGGGAAGCAGGGTACCATGACCTTTGCATCCTTTCTCAAGGATTTGTGGTAGAAACTAAATATGGTCAGGGTGTGAGCTGCTCCGTGCCGTTGACTCAACTGAGGTGACCAGGAGCCTCCTCTCAGTTTCAGGACATCACGTACTGCCTCGAGGCAGAGTGCAGGAGATAACAGGGAGCTAGAGCCTGCCCCTGGCATCCCGGTCTCCAGCAAGGATATGCTCAGAACTGCTGCTTTGGGGTCCCTGCCTTGTCTGACTACGTGGCCTGCTTCTATCTCCTGTCTCATCACTGGGGCACATGGCATGGCCCAGAAAAATCAATGTGAGGCATGACCAAAAATCCCCTTCCTTGGAGTCATTTGCTGCCTGTAGAAGCAACCTGCTCTGTTTTTGGAAGATGCTTCAGTCTGACCAAGAATGTGGCTATGGCTTTGAAGCACAGGTTTGCTCCTTTGAAGCTATTGTGCTCCCTGGCACTCATCCTCATCTGGTGTGTGTGGGAGGTATCGCCTGGGTATCCTATGGTAACATCCCCCCAACCCCCACCCTGGCGATATATGTGTGTGTGTGTGTGTGTGTGTGTGTGTGTGGTTCAGCATGTGTGCCCAGCTTCCTCTAGGTGCTGGGATAGTTACACACTGTTGTAAATATGTAACAGGTAATTTTCCTTTTCATACCATAGACTGAGCTGCCTGGATTCCAGCGCTCCCGGAATTCTCCCCCCTAGGCTGGCTACATTTGTAACTTTTCTGTCACTCTGACAAAGCACCCTTCAGAAGAAGCGACTTGGAGAAAGGGTTCTTTTTTTGGGCTCCAGGCTTCAGTTCATCCTGGAGCTAAGAGCACGGTGCAGGGCGCCAGGCAGAATAGCTGTTAATGGCATGACCAACCAGGAGGCAGAAGAAGGTTGATTAACCCACTAGCTAAGCCTCACGCCTCCAGGATTCTGCAGCTAGCCAGAACACTGTCACCAGTTGGGCATCAAGTATTCAAGACATTACAGACTCAAAGGATGGGGGTGGGGGAGGGAGGACCAGGAAGAAGTAGGGGTAGTATTTTCTTGCCCTCTGGAGGAGATCTGGTAAGAGAGGTGCCAAGAAGCACCGTATGGTGCTCTGAGAGATTCTAGGCAACACCAGACATCACAGTCCACCCTCAAGTGACCCTCCGTCTTGCCCATGACATATCCACAGTTAAACTTTGCCCCAGGCTTTGTTTTCCAGGACTTAGGCTAAGGCAATGACTAAGCCAAGCTGAGCAGCAATTAGATAATGAAATCATATCTCTCTGGGGTTAGCAGGTGAAAAGAGAAAGGCAGGCATGGCATGTCTACAGTGCAGAGGCAGTGCGAGAAGGGCTTTTTGATCACAGCATTCAGGAGGCAGGCCATCTCCGTGAGTTCAAGGCCAGCCTGGTCTACGGGATGGTGAGTTCCATGACAGCCAGGGCTGCATGGAGAAATCCTCTGTCTCAAGAAAACAATATAATGAAATCAAATAGGATAAAATAAAGCTTTGACTAATAACCAGGGCAGAGAGTGCCGTTAGGGACATCTAAGATCAAAACAAAAGGACTCACTTGGAATAATCAGGACTACTTGATACGGGTAGTTGCAGGCAGCATCTGGTCATGCCCGCTACGCCGTATTCCCTGTGTTCCCTGTGCTTTTGCCAGGAAATGCGGGTAAGTTTTTTTTGTTGTTGTTTTTTTGTTTTGAGACAGGGTTTCTCTGTGTAGCCCTGGCTGTCCTGGGACTTTGTAGACTAGGCTGGCCTCGAACTCAGAAATCCACCTGCCTCTGCTTCCCAAGTGCTGGGACTAAAGGCGTGCACCACCACCGCCCAGAGCGTGTAAGTTTTAAAAGAATCGCTTGGAGCATGGAAGACAGCAATGGTATGATGCCTGCGTTTTGCTTTAGATCATTAATAGGCAGGTGTGGTGGTGACTCAAACCTCTAATCCTGTGAGACAGAGACAGGCAGAGCTCTATGAGTTTGAGGCCAGCTTGGTCTATATAATGAGTTTCAGGCCCAGCCAAGGCTACATAGTGGGCCTGTGTTTCAAAACAGAACAAAACAAAACAAACAAACAACCCCCCCATCTAATAACTAATAATTAAATAAATAATAATTATGATGATGATGATGATAAGATGCAGCCCTTTGAGATAAAACCGCAATTGCTGAATCCCGCCCGACGCCTCTATGGATGCTCACTGTGCTATTTTTCCTACCTCTTTGTAGTAAAAAAAAAAACCCAACCCACTGAGACAGCATTTTTCTCCTATGGCAAAAAGTATCAATGACGCTAAGTATGAATGAGCAGAGGTGGTGGGAACCGTGAGCCAGGAGTGCGGGCGGGTGCGGGCGGAGCCAGGGTCCCTCTGAGTCCTTGAGAGGTAATATGGGGTGCTGGTCCACTCTCAGGCTGGCCTCTTCAGTGAGGGGCTTTCATGGATGCGCAGCTGTGGCTTGGCCCTCGTCCCTTTCCCGGATGTGGTGCTTTCTGCAATGGACCGTCCTGTCTGACCCGCTGACCCCTGAGGCTGGGGCCAGGGCTTAGCTGGGCGCATTCCTGCCGCCCCACCACAATGCGGGTCCGCTCTGTGCTTGCTTTGTGCAGGAGCCCTGGCCCCTGGGGTGGAAAATCGAGCGAGGCTTTCTGACTGCGCAGCAGACTGCTGGCGTCGCGGGAATCCTCAGATCTAGCAGATGTCAGCTCTGCCAGGGGCGAGCCAGAATGCTGAGGTTGGGTGGAAAGCTGCTGTCCGAACCAGACAGAGAGGGCTCGGAAGCAAGTCACTAGAGCCCTTTTTTTTTTTTTTTTTTTTTTTAAAGAATTATTTATTTATTTTATGTGTACGAATACACCGTAGCTGTCTTCAGACACACACAAGAAGGCGGCATGGGATCCCATTACAGATGGTTGTGAGCCACCGTGTGTGGTTGCCGGGACTTGAACTCAGGACCTCTGGAAGAGTAGTCAGTGCTCTTAACCACTGAGCCATTCCTGACTAGGGCCTTCTTGTCTGATGTGCTTAGACCCTGGAGAAAGGGGCCCTCTAAGGTGGAGGCTTACACTCCACTGAGAACACTCTTTCGCACACATACCTACTTACCCCCAACTCTACCCAACCCCACTCCATAGACATACAAGCACACACATGAAATAACCTCATGTTTACATATATATCACCCATGTATCACTCAGATCACACCACATCACAGACACACAATCACACACATATCCCACTCTCAGTGCACATGGCACCCAGCAGAGATGCCTCTCCAGACACGTGGTCCACTGGTGTTCTTTCCTAACACCATCCACTTCTGTCTCTCACCGTTGTCCCCTGGCTCCTGACTCCTCTTCTGCCTTCAGCATGTCTGCCATCAGCCCACACTCTACCCCCTGATCAAGAGTGACTGGCGTTCCTGCGGCTTTGGCAGCCCCAGGCCTACCTTGTAGATTTCCCCTTTCCCTGTGGCCTGGATTCATAGGCTCCTGCGTGCTGGTTGAAAGTGGGTAGCCATTTGCACCCAGCCCTTTAAAAGCCTCAGTCTGCAGCATGGGTCTGGGATGTAAATCCCCAGAGGGACTCGTGTCTGCTTAGACCCCTTTCTCTGCCCCAGGAGACTGGTATTTTGTTTTTCTTTGATTTGGGGAAATGGATTTATTTATTTATTTATTTATTTATTTTTAAAATTTTCAACCTGCAAGTGGGACATCATGTTGATGGGATATGCTGCTAGACTGGCCGCTTCCCAGGCTCAAGTCAAGAGGGGGTGGAAACCGCTGGCCAGGGCCAGTGAGTTTGTGGTCCTGTAACTCCAGCTTTCCTTAATAATGTCCCACAGCACAAGCAGGATGCTGGCAAATGGCACAAGCCAAAGAAAAGCTGAGAGATGGGACAGAGAATTCATGCTGTCGTGCCTCTGATGGCAGAATGTACAGTCATCGGTTGTTTTATGAACACTTTACCCTTCACGGGACAAAATTTCAGTGTAATCAAGTGATAACTGTGGGTAACGGTGGTTTTTCCCACTTGTTTTTAAAGCAATTAGCAGTTAGAAAGAAGAGTACATTTCTATTCAGTGACATATGTCAGGCATGGACCAATGTTTGCACTTCAATGAAATGCCTGCTTTGGGCTCAGCTTCACAATTTTAAACTTTAGACCTGCAGTAAAATACAAGAGCTCCCAAGGGCTCCTGAATCAACTCTTCCAACAGCTCCCTCCCACCCCACGCCCCAGCCCCCCCAAATGAGATCATTTGAAATCCGTGGCTGCATGCAGATTTGTACAGTAACCTGGATTCTTCTGAGTTCCCAAGAGGAGTTCTAGACCTTCAGATCCATCTCAAGAAAGCCTTGTACCCATTGCCCATGCAGGAAATGGTGAGCTCTCTACAGAGCAAGCCGGCAGGGCTGTGGACCAAGGCTAGGGACCCTCTGCTCTTCCGGTGGGCAGGAAGCGGGCTCTAAGAGCTAAGATGCACCTTGTAGGGTATCAAGTGCTGGGATGGGTGCTCTTTCCAGTCACTGCACTCTGAGGAGAGACAGTAGTTTCTTCTTTTCATCCGGGGAGAGGCCTCTCGGCTTCTCACTGGTTTTCCCAGCCTTCAGCCTTGCTATACTTGTACTCGGGGGATTATTAAGTAAAAAGGTGGGGTGGGGGCGTAGGAACACTGGGATGTCACAATAGTCTGTCTCTGACAGGTCACACCTTTTAAGTGACTGAGGGCTGGTAGCGCATAGCTCAGAGACACCCGGCAGAGGGATGCTACACAGCAGGCTTCAAAACACACAGCTTGCTTCCCCTCCCCCTCCTTCCGTGAAACCTTCCATAGAATGCTTCTGACCACGGTTGGTGTGCAGAAAGCAAAATCTCAGTGAAGGGGAGGGGGCGACTGCAGAAGTCCAAGGTGACGACGTCGGTGGAGCCTGTGGTCCCTGAGGCTCCCCTCTTTGGCCTGCAGAGCATCCCTTTTGCTGAGCCTCAATGTGATCTTTCCTGTGCGCATTTCCAGCCTTGTTCTCTATGTCTAGATGTATTTCTATGGGTTTGATTCGAGCCTGCTTGTGTAATCTCACTCCACACTTAGCAGCCGCTGAAAGGCCTTGTCTTAACACACCTTCTAAGATACTGAAGGTTAGGACTTTGAGTGTGCGAGCTTGGGGGGTTCAGCTCGCCTGGGCGAACTGTGGAATAGTGGCACCTGTTTGCTCAAAGACATTTGTAGCTCCAGAACCAACAGGCACAGACCCTTTGCCATCTTTTGAAGCTGTGTGGAGAATGGCAGAGAATTTTTCTTTGGGAAATTTTTTTTTTCAATAGAGTTAATCAGGGGGATACTGTACCCTCGCTTGTCTCATATTAGCAAAGCTCATTCATATGAAGCTTATTTAGTGCCTTAAAAGACTTACTTTAGGCCAGTGGTGGCTGGGATTTGAACTCAGGACCTTTGGAAGAGCAGACAGTGCTCTTACCCGCTGAGCCATCTTGCCAGCCCTGGCTGTACATGCCTTTAATCCCAGTATTCAGGAGGCAGAGGCAGGTGGATCTCTGAGTTCGAGGCCAGCCTGGTCTACAGAGTGAGTTCCAGGACAGCCAGGGCTACACAGAGAAGTGTTGTCTTGACCCCCTCACCCCCCCCAGGATTTATTTTATTTATGTGTACATGTCTGTCTGTGTGAGTTAATGCTATATGGGAGGGTGCTCATGGAGGCCAGAGGAGGGCACTTGCTCTGGAGTTACAGGTGACTGCGAGCTGACCGCCGTGGGTACTGGGGGCCAAGCTCAGGTTCTCTGGAAGAGCAGTAAGTGCTATTCCTCTCTGTCTCATCTCTCCAGCTGGCTCCCCACTTTTTGAGATAGAAGCTACCCTGGGGGACAGTTCATTTTACAGACTCCCTTATCTGTGCTAGGCAGAACAATGGCCATTCACATTGTCCGCTTTAGAACCTGGATCATGCCATCTCACAGAATAGAGGTGAATTAAAAGCTCCTGAGATCCCTGACCCCAGGAGTTTAAGTTGGTAGAGGGAAGATGTGGCTGTTTTGGGGGGATCCCAGCTCCTCCTTCTCCCATTGTGAACATTCGATATCTTGAACATCTCTACCCCTGATGTACCTACCCTTTCACTTCCCTTGGGCCCCCAGTGCTTTCCTTCCTGCCTTCTTGTCTTCTTTTGTGTTGTGTTTTTGTAACTCCCTGAGTCTCACAAAGGGAGTCTGCAAGCTTGTAGGCATCCGCTCAAGCCTGGCCACACCCCCAGAGAGAAATGACTCCCCTTTGCCCAGAAGCCACCAGCTGCCAATAGCCCCTCTCCTATCTGTGCTGAAAGGTTGGCTGGCTTGATCTTGTTCAGGTGAGGGCGGGGGAAGCTGGAGAGATGGCTCAGTGGTTAAGAGGACTTGACTTGCTCTTCCAGAGGTCCTGAGCTCAATTTCCAATAGCCACATGGTGGCTCACAACCATCTGTAATGGGATCCGATGCCCTCTTCTGGTGTGTCTGAAGACAGCTACAGTGTACTCATATAAATAAAATAAGTAATTCTTTAAAAAAAAAAAAAAAGGAAGGTGCTTTGACAATGTGTCTATTATTATTATTATTATTATTATTATTATTATTATTATTATTTAGTGAGACGGCAGTGGTAGGTCTCCTGCTAACACCTATGACTTCACTGGCCATGTTCAGGAGGTTTACATGAGTTTCCTCATGTGGATTTGGCCTCAATCCCATGCAGAAGGTATTTGGTTGCTCCTGTAACGGCTGTAAGCTCCCTCTTCTCTGGGACATTAAATCTCTATAGGATTAGGTGCATCCTGTCCAACTCAGGCCAGACAAGGCAGCCTTCTGCTACATTTGTTCCAGAGGCCTCAGACCAGCCGGTGTATGCTCTTTGGTTGGTGGCTTAGTCTCTAAGAGCTCCTAGGAGTCTAGGTTAGTTGACACTGTTGGTCTTCCTATGGGGTTGCCATCCCCTTCAGCTCCTTCAATCCTTCCCCTAACTCTTCCACAGGGGTCCCCGATCTCAGCCCAATGGTTGGCTGTAAGTATCTACATCTGTCTCAGTCAGCTGCTGGCAGAACCTCTCAGAGGACAGCCACGCTAGGCTCCTGTCTGCAAGCACAACATGGCATCAATAATAGTGTTAGTGTTTGGCCCATGGGATTGATCCCAAATTGGGCTGGTCACTGGGTCAATTGGGATGCCCTTTCCTTCAATTTGCTCCTTTTTTGTCCCTGCATTTTTTTTTTTTTTTTTGATAGGAGCAATTGTGGGTCAGAAATGTTGAAGGTTGCTTGGTGACCCCATCCCTCTACAGGGTTTCTTTGTATAGCCCTGGCTGTCCTAGAACTACCTGTATAGACCAGGCTGGCCTTAGACTCACAAAGATCCACCTGCCTCTGCCTCCTGAGGGCTGGGATTAGAGCTGTGCACTATCACTGCCTGGCTGGGACAAATCTTTCTAAGAGGGTAGGGGAATGACAACTGGAGTGACAGAACATTAGAAAGAGATATATTGCAGACTTCTGGCCTCCAGAGCGTCAGGGCAACACATCTGCATTGTTTAAGTCATACAGGGTGTGGCTTTGTATCCCGGCAGCCACAGGATACTCACTCAGGTAGAACGGTGGGACCTTTGAGTTTCCCTCTGTAGACTTGGCTGTTTGGTGTGTGCTCAGGCCTGGCTATGCCAACGGTAAACCGTGTGATGATGTCTGTGCTTCTCACAGTCCCCTGGGCCTATAGCATGTAGGAGCCCAGCATCTTTCTAGGAGCAAGAAGATGAGGGGTATCAAAGCCTGCTTTGTCCTCCATGGCACTGAGCTGTGTGACCCACAGGAGGAGGTCTCGGGCTGGTACCTTGGCCTTATCCCTGCCTGTGGTGCCAGCTTAGTCTCAGTTCACACACAAAGTCTGTTCAGGAGACAGAATAGAATAGTGTCCTCTATGTTCAGTGCTGTGGGTGGGAATTGAAAACACATAGTCTTTTTGTCTTAACCCAACTTTTTTTTTTCTAAACATTTATTTATTTATTATATGTCAGTACACTGTAGCCGTCTTCAGACACCCCAGAAGAGGGCATCAGATTTCATTATGGATGGTTGTGAGCCACCATGTGGTTGCTGGGATTTGAACTCAGGACCTTTGGAAGAGCAGTCAGTGCTCTTAACCACTGAGCCATCTCTCCCCTTTTTTTTTCAAGACAAGGCTTCTCTGTGTAGCCCTGGTTGTCCTGGAAGTAAGTGGCTCTGTAGACCAGGCTGGCTTTGAACTCAGAGATCTGCCTACGTCTGCCTTAAAAACATGCACCACCGTGTCTGCTTCTTAATGCAGAACTTAAAGGAATCAAGAGGACTTAAAAAAAAAAAATCTATGAGCCAGATGGTGGTGGCGCACGCCTTTAATCCCAGCACTTGGGAGGCAGAGGCAGGCGGATTTCTGAGTTCGAGGCCAGCCTGGTCTACAGAGTGAGTTCCAGGACAACTAGGGCTACACAGAGAAACCCTGTCTTGAAAAACAAACAAAATCTATGATAAAAAAAATTATGAAACTATAGTGTGTGTGTGTGTGTGTGTGTGTGTGTGTGGTGTGATATTGGTAAATGAACTTAGTGCTTTTCTCATGCTAGGTAAGTAGGTGTTCCACTACCATAATACTCCCCCAAGTCTTTGTTTGTTTGTTTATTTATTTATTTATTTACAGACAGAGTTTCGTGTAACTCAGGCTGGCCTTGAACTTGCTAAGTAGTCAAGAAGGACCTAGAACACCCAACCTTCCTAAGTGGCAGCATTAGGATTATGGGAGTGCACTACCACCCCTGGCTTCTGTGGGGTCAAACCTAGGGCTTTGTGCATGCCAGGCAAGTGCTCTACCAACTGAGCTCCACCCCCAGGCCCTCCCCTTGAGACTATTCAGTAAGCTGCTCAGCGTGACCTTGGCTCTACCCTAGCCAAGGTCAGCTTTGAACTTGAGATCCTTCCATCTCAGCTTCTGGAGGAGCTACTAGGCCCCAAAGGCTAGAGTTGATAGGTTTGTTTGGTTTTAAAATTATTACATGTGGGTATGTGCGCATGAATATATGACCACCTTGTACAGAATTTAGAGCTAACTTTGTAGAACCCATTTTCCTCAAGGAGATTTATGTGTGCTCTATTGTGTACACGAGAGTGAATTCATTATCTCCAGAAAATGTCACCAAATTGTGATGTGCTTGAATGTGCCCAAGATAAACCACTCTGGGTCAAGCTCTTGAAGTTTGAACCAACGTCAGCTACTTGGTCATGTTGAACTGAACTGTTTTGCTTTCTGAAGGTCAGCGCTCTGATGAAGAGACTCCCACCGGGTGATGTTGGAGCCTGCCTCCAAGTGTGGTCTGAAGAGCTGTTAAGCTGTGGCTAAGAAGTATTGGGGGGGGGGCAGACTGTGGGGTACCCATCGCTTCCTGCAGCATTTATCATCTGCATCCTAGCTGGTGGTTGTTTCTGGAACCCCAGGAAATCACTGCTCTGGGATGACAAGTTTTCAGGCAGGGCAAAGGTCTTCGAAGCCCTCAGACAATTTCATCTCATCTGCCTGTGTCACACACAGCTAGACTTCAGGGATGCCTTTTCCCTGGTGGCACCTGGATGAAAGCACTGGGCTGAGGAGCAGATTCCTCTCCAGCCTTGCCCAGAAGACCTGGGAAAACCTGTGAGGGACCTGCATTCACAGGACCGGGCAGAAGCAGCTGGTTTAATAATACCCGTGGTGAAGCCGGGCGGTGGTGGCACACGCCTTTAATCCCAGCACTTGGGAAGCAGAGGCAGGCGGATTTCTGAGTTCGAGGCCAGCCTGGTCTACAGAGTGAGTTCCAGACAGCCAGGGCTTTGAACTATGGTTGTTTCGAGATCATTGGAGGTTTGGGGATCTGCAGATGGCCTGCTAAGCTGTGCCTACGTCTCCCCACCTGTGAAACAGGGCTTTGAATTCTTCCACCCAAGGAGGCTAAGAAGATCCCTCAGTACATCATGGGAAGAAATAGTGGCCCAGAGGATGACTCTTCCACAGACCTTCTTGGGGACATCTGGTCTGAGAGCTGGCCGCTTGCTGCCTAGCGTGTGGCTGGGGCTGGGCAGCGGGTGAGCCTTCCAGCTGCTGACGGTGCAGCCTCCCTCCAGAGCTGAGCATAGGCATTTTGGGAAATCCCTTAATTCCTCTATTCTCCGCACGAGTATATAGGGAGGGCCGGAATGCTAGCTCGACACTGCACTGCCCAGAGGCTCCTGTCTGACTCACTGCCTGCCTTCGGTCCCTGCATCACCAACTAGAAGATGGACGTCACCATCCAGCACCCTTGGTTCAAGCGCACCCTGGGGCCCTTCTACCCCAGCCGACTGTTTGACCAGTTCTTTGGCGAGGGCCTTTTTGAATACGACCTGCTGCCCTTCCTGTCTTCCACCATCAGCCCCTACTACCGCCAGTCCCTCTTCCGCACGGTGCTGGACTCCGGCATCTCTGAGGTAAGATGCAACCACTCTGGTTTCTCCTAGCTGCTCAGAGGGGTCTTGGTCTTGTTTAGAGGACAGTTAGGGATCCTTGAGGGGCACTACGACCCTGTGCTCTCCTCAAGCAATGTCCCAGCCTCTGCAGGCTGGGAGGGCGCCCACTTGCCTCTGCCAAAGCCACTCAACATCACTGGGAACGGGGTCGGAGGAGGAGACCAACCAGCCCGAGCCCGACTGCTGTCTTTTCCTCCCATCAGCTCATGACCCATATGTGGTTTGTAATGCACCAACCACATGCTGGAAACCCCAAGAACAACCCCATCAAGGCAAGTTACATGGCAAAGGCAAGCGTGCTGGGCCGGCCGCTCCCTGGACTTTCTTTTCTTGGTGTGGGGGGTTGGGATGTCCTGAAGCGCAGAGAGGAGGGGCTTTCTTACAGCGGGAACCTTCTGTAACTGGCAAAGCTGAAGGTGAGGCTCATGTCTAGCTTTCCTGATGGCTGAAGAAATCCCACCCTACCCAAGTGAGCCGCAGTTCTAGAAGAGCTGTCTCCCTTTGCTTCAAAACAAGGCTCCCGGAGGGGATTCAGCCACAACTTTAGGAAGCAAATTACCAAAATGCAGGCTCTAGCCAGGGTAGGGAAAGAGGAGTGCGGAGGACTTTGTGTTAGCGCTGGTAGTGCAGTGGAACTGTTGGCAGTATGACTAGGTGAGGTGGGCTCCTAGGGCCGTGGATGGATATATCACAGACTTTAGTCCCACTAGCTAGCCAGTTCCCAACTAGCTAGGCAAACCATCCTTAGTGAACCCACCACCCATAATCAGCCATAACCAACCAGCTACCCGTAATCAACCAGCTACTTAACCCATTAAGACCCATCCTACTCATAACCAGCCATTAGACCATAACCAAACAACCGGCCAACCTGTAGCTAGCCATTTGACGATGACCAAGCAGCTATGCTAACTCATAAGCAATAACCTGGACTCTAATCAGCCAAGGTGCTCATTGACCAATCAACCGTTCTACTCTAACCAACCCTCTAATCTATAACCAATTAGCCAGCCGGCCTATAATCAGTTGGCTGACCCAGTACACCCTGCAATGAATCAACACTGCCCAATCCTTGTGTCTGGAGGTCAGTGGGGGATCTTACCTGTGGGGCCAGGTGACAGACCCAGCCCCCCGGCTTTCTTGGCGTGGGGAAGCAGAGGACTGACTGTCGGTTCTGATGGCTGAGCTCTTCCTTGTCTGGTCTCATCCAACCCATCATGGACCATACAGCTGTTTCTCCATCCTTTGTCCCTGGAGCTGGTGGCCCTTTGGGGAGCTCCACACGTGGGTTTGGGTTTCAGGTCCGATCTGACCGGGACAAGTTTGTCATCTTCTTGGATGTGAAGCACTTCTCTCCCGAGGACCTCACCGTCAAGGTACTGGAGGATTTTGTGGAGATTCATGGCAAGCACAACGAGAGACAGGTGAGTTCGGGCAGTATCTTTCCCCCCCCCCCCCCACTGCGTGGGTCCTGTGCTCTACACCCTCTACCCTAGAGAGAGCATGGGAGGCTGGTCTGCCTCAGCAGCTCCTGGTGGGAGGGTCCACATCCTCCGATGCTGGGCTGGCCCCTCTCGGGACCATGTAGGTCACTGTCCTCAGCCCTAGCAGGGCCAGGCCGCCGTGGGATTAAGTGGGGCTCAGGGGATGCAGGATGAGGACCCATGTATGAGGCACAACTCTAGCTGTCTCCCTGGATCTTCTGGATGATAGGGGATTAGAAATGATCACAGGAAAGGAAAGAGCTGAAGATCCTGTCCCGCTCCCAATTCTGGCAAGCCACGTTTTTCACAAGCGAACTGACTGGGGGAGGGGACAGGAGAGGGGGCTTGACATGCATCAAACATTGAGCAGCCCCAGTGGTATTTCTGTCAGTGAGCGGCAGTCTTGAGGGATTAGGAGGTCCCTGGCCAGGAGAGGCAGGCTTTTCTTCAGCAGTCGCCCACCCTGCCCCATGGCTCCTGATCCTGTGAAGAACCCTCAATTCTTTGGACTGAGGGAGCCCCAGGCACTGGCGCTGGTTGGGAAGTAGTGTCTCCTGACGAGCTGGGAGTATGCAGGGGGATCAATGAGGCTGGCTAGGTGTGCCATGCCCATGGCAAATATCAGAGAAGGGCCAGGAGTGAGGTTCTCAGTCCCAGTACTCTCTTGGCTGGGCTTTTCCGTCAGCATTAGAAGGGGTGTTGGATGAACCACACGCTCTTTATGTGGCTAAAGCCAGGAAGGCTTCCCTGACCTAGGCTACATTACGGGGATACATCTTCTACCCCTTCACCTTTGCCCCTTAAGAGGGAGGAAGTTGGACCCAGGGAGCTGAGTCTAGGGACCCAGAATTCTAGAGGCAGTGAGTTTACTGCCTGGCTGACACTTTCTGTTGGGTGGGGCTGCTGACAGTCAGGTCCTGGACAGTCCCTGTGGATCCAAGGGATGAGAGAGCTGGGTGACATGCAGAACCGGGACAGCATAGTTCATCGGAGTTAGGACAGCATCTGCAAAAGCCAGTTCCACAGCCTGAGCCCAGAGCAGGCCCATCCTCTGCGGTCGGCCCTTTTTAGAGGTCCCCTAGGGGCTTGCTGTAAGCCTGCAACTTTATAAGATCTCAGGGAGAGGTGGCTAGGCACGGGTCCACTGGTCCTAAAGCCCAAGCCTTGGTGAGACCCTGGCCAGCCCTGCACCCTGGCCCACCTTGTGTAGTCTGAGAGGTTCTTTCCCACTGTGGAATGGTGGTCACTTCTGCCCACCACCCCTGATCATGCCTCCCCCTGGTGACCCCCCCCCCCCAGGATGACCATGGCTACATTTCCCGTGAATTTCACCGTCGCTACCGTCTGCCTTCCAATGTGGACCAGTCCGCCCTCTCCTGTTCCCTGTCTGCGGACGGCATGCTGACCTTCTCTGGCCCCAAGGTCCAATCCGGTTTGGATGCTGGCCACAGCGAGAGGGCCATTCCTGTGTCTCGGGAGGAGAAGCCTAGCTCGGCACCCTCGTCCTGAGCAGGCCTCGCTTTGGTTGTCCCCTGAGGCCCCTGATCCATCCAGCCCAGGGACCACAGCAAGAGTCTGCCTTCCTGCCTTTTCTTTCTCTGTTTCCTTTCCACTTTCTCAGAGGGATGAGGGTCTGAGAGAGTGGCTTTCGAGAGCTTGGGGAGTCTTGGCCCGAGATTGCTGCTGCGGGTTCAGGGTGACCCAGGCTCCACACCAGCTGGTTGGAGGGAATGATGGTATTGAACTCTTGAGATTTCCTGTCCTCCTGGAAAGAGGCATCTGAGCTCTGCTCCAAAGGGCAGAGTGAACGGTGGCTCGCCAACTCCAAGAGCCCTCTGACAGCCCCCTCCTTTGCCCATACTTACTGCAGGCACGTGTGCTGGGCTCCAAGACAGCCCGCTTCTCTCATTCCCTCTTCCTGTGACTTTCTCTACCATGTAGTATTGCTCCTGGGGACCCTGGTCACCCATGAGAATGGAGCCCCTGGCAGACAATAAAGAGCAGGTGACAGAAGCAATTTCAGTCTGGCGTCATGCTGTCTCCCTTTGGGGGCAGGGGTGGGACACCTGGGAGGGTTTTGCAGGAGGCATTTCCTGCCTCCCCTGAGAAGGTTTCTGGCATCCCATCCTGCCTCCTAAGCCCATGGTCTTCTCCATAGCTAGCAGTGCTATGTCCTAACGGATGCTGAAGGTGCCCTCCTCCCCCTCTCCTTCCCCACCAGAATAGGCAGGGGACCTGAAGCTCATGTCTATATACCCACGGCAGCCTATTCAGATTCCAGTGGTGGTGGTGGTAGGGGCTTTCCTGGAGGATCACGGTCTTCCTCGAGGGTGAGGCAGCCGGCAGCAGGTTCCATGGAGTGACGGTATGGCCACACAGGCCCAGCTGGTACAACCAGGCTCTGCAGATGGCTTAGCACCCTGGAGACACCACACGCACACGGCCCATCGTATGTGGGACACACACCACAGTGCATACCATACGTCACACACACACGTCCATATACACACAGGCCACTCATCCCAAACATACAACATCCCACACACACTGCACAGCACCCATGTGGTGGACCTATATCACACACGCAGAACCCATCAGACCCGCCACATCCGACACTTCTGCACGCTGTACACACATGCACTACAGCACACACCACTCCCACCTGTTGAATCTGTATAGAATGGCTTTCTTCTAAGAAGACCCCCCCCCACTTAGCCATGCCCACTCCGTACCTCACCACAGGACACCCATAGGCTCTTCCACTATTTAATCCATTTGCATACGGTGCAGAGTCCTCCATGGCAGAAACGGCTCTCACGTTTTTTGGGGTTGGTGTTGGGGACTCTCTGTCTTGGACCAGCCTTCAGTCTGATGACCTGGAGTATCCCTTAATGTCACAAGGGTGGGGTATGGCTGCAGGCAGGCGGCTGAGCTGCCCTTGGATGTCCAAGCCCTATATGTCCTTCATGGTTGTCTGGTTGGGTGGACTGTAACGTGAGCATCCAAGGTTATCGGACCTGGTCCTCAGAATGAAGTCTTTGGGGATAGGATCTTTATGGAGTGACTGGGTGCGACAAAGTCATCAAGTCACCCCTGACCCAACCTGACTGTGTCACTACAAGAAGAGGAGAACAGGGCTTCCCCTTTCTCCTCCCTCCCCCCACTCCATTTCTTCCCCATACTACTCTCTCATCCTCTGTGCCTCTCAATCACCCTAAAGGCTACAGCTGGGGCTGCCTCCTCTCTAAGATGCTTGGGGGGGACCTTAAGGGGAGGGGCGTCCCCAAGAGCCTCCCCCTTCTTAGAACCAGGAAAAACTAGTCCCGGGGCCTGGTTGCCCACTCCTTCTGGGGCTGCCTGAAGTCTGTCTCTCCCATTGGCCCCCCACCCCCCAGGATTCCAGGTGACTTCACAGCTACTAGGGGACCAAGGTCACAAGACCCTGTGCAGGTACAGAGCAGATGGCCATCCTAAGGCAGCTCTGGGGATCGGTGATATGTTTATAAAAAGATGAAGAGAGAGGGGATATGTTTGGTGGAGAGGTATAGTCAGGTATGGAGAAAGGGGATGCCTCCGCGGGCCCATGCTGAGGCATCCCTTCCCCTTGAGCGACCAGTCACACCACCACACGATGGTATAGTATAGAATAGAGTTTATTCAGGGCATGGGAAGGGTAGTAAGAGGGTAGTAGAGGCAGAGAAAGGCAGAAAGGGAGAGAGAGTAGAGAAGTAGAGGAACAGAGGCGGGTCATGAGCCATGGAGAGAGAGGGGAAGGGAATGGGGAGACAGACAGTGGGAACAAGAAGGCAAGAGCAAGAGCAAGAGCAAGAGAGAGAGGAGGGGGCAAGCAGCTTCTTTTATAGTCAGGCACACCTGGCTGTTGCCAGGTAACTGTGGGGCGGAGCTTAGACAAAATGCTAACAATCAGCGCACCATCCTGTTTGTCAAGGAGGAGCCCAGACTTAGCCAGGGACACAGTGAGGCCCTGGGACAGCAAATGGCAAGGCCTGGACATCTCAAGATCTACTTGGGCTTCTTTCACAGGTCCTATGGAATCGTGACAGGTGGACCCCAACCACTTTGGGGTCATCGTGAGGTCTGTTAGATGCTGTCCTAGTAGAAGGCTACAATGATCCAGCTGTGACACCTGAGGTACAGCTGTGTCTAGGGCCCTCTTGAGGTCTGACTAGCTGTCAGAGGTTGCCCAGACCCGGGGCTTTGTCTTTGCTCGCCCCACAGGCTGTGGAGAGAACTCCTGAACCATCGGGCCGGAGAGCCTGGTGTACAGGACAGGGTACGCCAGCTAGGACGATGCCTTAGGTACTGGTGATGCTGGGGGAGGTGGGAGGACGGCGTCCATTTCTATGTATTAGTAGGCACCCCAGTTAGCCATTTGTCCCAGATTCGGGACCTAACAACCTGACGATTGTCATTGCCATCGTCACTCATCACCAAGAACGTCATGACATCATCGCCGCTGCCACCCTCATGGTTCTAGGTCTCTCTCTGTTGCTATAGTAAAACCCTCTGGCTAAAAGCAACTTCAGGGAGGGAAGGGTTTATTCGGTTTACACTTCCAGGTCTCAGTCCATCATTGAGGGGAGTCAGGGTAGGAAACCCCGCAGGGACTTGAAGCAGAAATCATCGCAGATGATGCTTGCTGACTTGCTCCAAGGCTCACGTTTAACTAGCTTTCTTTCTTTCTTTCTTTTTCTTTTTTAATTATTTATTTTATGTATATGCATACACCATCGATGTCTTTCTTTAGACACACTAGAAGAGGACACCGGATCCCATCACAGATGGTTGTGAGTCACCATGTGGTTGCTGGGAATTGAACTCAGGACCTCTGGAAGAGCAGCCAGTGCTCTAAACGGCTAAGCCCCAACTAGCTTGCTTTCTTTCTTTCTTTCTTTCTTTCTTTCTTTCTTTCTTTTCGAGACAGGGTTTCTCTGTGCAGCCCTGGCTGTCCTGGAACTCACTCTATAGACCAGGCTGGCCTCGAACTCAGAAATCTGCCTGCCTCTGCCTCCCAAGTGCTGGGATTAAAGGAGTGAGCCACCACTACCCGGTCCCCAGCTAGCTTTCTTATACAGCCCAGGATCACCTGCCTGAGGAATTGTGCTGCCCATAGTGGGCTGGTCCCCTTTACATCAATTAAACAAGTATGACCATCTCCCATAGACAGGTCCATAGGACACTCTGATAAAGACATTACTACACAACTGAGACTCTTCCCTTCTGCCCACTCCCAACCCCCCAACCTTCCCTGCCCTGAGTAATCTCAGATGATACCAAGCTGATAAATAATGCTAACCAGGACAGTCACCTGCATGATGATGTCATCACTGGCTCAGAACGCTGGCCACACTGGTGTAAGACCCTGTCGAGCCTTAGCTTACCGGAGACCCCCTGAGTGTATCACATGGAGCCTGATTGATGCAAAGAACATGAGGATTTTTATTTCAGTGCACTGAGGCCGTCCCTGACCCTCAGGAAAGGAGCGACCCCTCACAGCTTGTTCAGTGAGCTTTTATACAATTTTCAGAGCAGCAGACATTAGACACAATGTGATTGGTAGAACAGTGTGACTCTTTTAAACTGATTGGTCTTTAGAGAAAGAGGTGGCAAGGACTTCCCTTGTTTGAAGGTGGGCAAAGGTTCACCCTACAGAATGTGCCCCCACCCGCAGGTTGGTTCTCACCCCGTGGTCTGAGGAATGTTAATTAGCCTTTCCCTTCCAGAGAGTTCCACTACCTTCCTAAAGTTCCTGAGCTTACCTTAGTAAGGAAATTCCTGGCCTCTCTGTGTTTTTCTGAGATGAGATGTCCCTGTCTACTCGGATCTTACACTAGCAACTGGCCGGCTTCATGCAACCTACCCAGAAACCTGTGACTTGGTCACATATTAGGTGAGAAAAATCCTGGCTTAGAAATGGAGTCACTTGCCTCGTGTTGCCTGTTAGTGAAAGTTGGGTGAAATCTACCTCTGACTTTAAAGCACTGGTTCTCAATCTATGGGTGGTGACCCCTTTGGGGGTTGAAAGACCCTTTCACAGGGGTCCCATATCAAATTGCCAGATATTTACATTATAATTTATAACAGTAGAAAATTGCAGTTATGAAGTCCCAACCCAAATAATTTTATGGTTGAGGCTCACCACAACTCGAGGAAATGTATGCTAAAGGGTTGAAGCATTAGGAAAGTTGAGGATCACTGCCTTTTTTTTTGGTTGTTGTTGTTGCTGTTGTTCAAGACAGGAGACAGGGTTTCTCTTTGTAGCCTGGCTGTCCTGGAACTCACTCTGTAGACCAAGCTGGGCTTGAACTCAGAAATCTGCCTGCTTCTGCCTCCCAAGCGCTGGGATTAAAGGCATGCGCCACCACTGCCCGGCGAGGACCACTGCCTTAAAGCCAGCACTCTGGATCCCCGGGTAGAAGGTTATTATAGAGTCACAGGAAATCAGCAGGACGGGGTCTCTGAGGAAGGCAGCTAGATGCTGGTCCTGTTCTGTTGGGGATTTGCTTTTTGACTAGTCTCTTTGAAATACGGATTCTTCTGTTAGCTTAACATGGTGCGGCACAGTCTGACCACCAGGTGGCAGCAGAGGAATTGCCTCAAAGAAAAGACCTTGATGGCACCGACTCAAGAACACCAGCCTGAAGGGTCACCTTCACTAGGAGACAGGGGAAAAGCTGCAATAAACATCCGGGGCCTGGTTCTGGGGACCACTGCCTGTGTGACAAGGAATTGGAGGAGATGTCCCCCCCTCCCCCCGGCCCGAGGAGTTTGGACCAGCAGAGAGCCTGAGTTGGAGATACACAAAGGCCCTGGGGAGGGGGGGCAGTTTCTTCATAATGAGCTTGTTAGAACAATCATTTGAAGGGGAGGTCGCCTAACAAGGCCAGCACCCTGCTGGCCTGCTCTCTCCGCTGCGGCTCCAGCGAGCTATGACGCGAGCGAGCAAGCTGTGTGAGCCGGCTGGGCCCCAGGGGTTAGAGCTTTCTTCCTGGGCAGCCTCTGGCACAGGCAGCCCAAACCGTTTCCTTCCTTCCGGCCACGCTGCCGAGTCCCATGGGAGGGGGGTGGGGGCTGGGAGGCTGGGAGAGAAGGGCCGGTGAGGCAGCCTCAGCTAACACACGTGTGGAGATCGTAGGTTCTGTCCGCCTGGGTCTGTTGGCTGTCGCCAACGAGAACGACGGGCTCAGGGACCTATGGTCCCATGTGGGACAGTCCCAGCTTAGAAGGAAAAGCATGAAGGAAGTGTTGGAGGCTACCCCAGGATCCCAGCCTTCTCTGTAGGGTAGAACTCCCCACTTCTAACCTCTATTTCCCCCCCTGCCCCCTCGCCATCTCTCACTTCAGGAAGCTTGAGAGGGGAGCCCCATTCAGGCTGGAGGCCCGGCGAGGCCCCAGGCTGCAGCTGTTAGGAGGTCCCTTAGCCTCTGTTCCTCCCTCCCACGGCAGGGGGATGGGGGCGGCTGTTGCTAGCTGAGAGGCTCCGAGCCCCAAGGACGTGGGATTTCTTCCAAGATTCCTGGCTGAGGACTGAGTTTACTGAGAGGCAGGCAGAGCACAAGCCCGTGTGGTGTGTGCAGGCTGTCATGAGGACAGAACAGGAAGGAAAACATGCAGGCAGGCAGTCGTCAGGTCACGGGCACGCATGGGTGCCCACGCAGACACACGTGTGCGAACACATA
>JADRCD010183628.1:0-10662 GCA_019843815.1 Montemys delectorum
TCTCTCTCTCTCTCTCTCTCTCTCTCTCTCTCTCTCTCTCTCTGACTCTGTCTCTCTGTCTTTCCATTCCTCTTTTCATTCCACCTCATTTCCTCCTTTTGTCTGTCTCTCTTTCTTGCTGTCTCCTTCTTATGGATTAGGTGTGAGCTCTAAGTTACTGCTCCAGGACCATGCCTACATGTAGCTATGCTCACCATCTGACACTCTAAATCAGCCCTAATTAAGTATTTTTTTAATACATCATCTTGGTTGTGGTGTCTCTTCATAGCACTAGAAAAGTGCCTAAGACAGAAACTAGAGTGCTTATCCTTTTTCTATTAGGTATTTCAGGGATATGATCGGCTAAACAGAATGTGTCTTCATAACACTCACGGTTTTGAGAATGTCTTATTGTTAGCCATTTGTGCATTCAAACTGGTCATGTTTGTTGTCTTAGTTACTGTGGTTAAATATGACCAAAGCAACTAAGGAAGCATTTAATTGGAGGCTTGCTTACAGTTTCAAAGGGTTAGTCCATAATTGTTAGAGTGGGAAGCATGGCAGGCAGGCATGGAACTAGAGCAATATCTGAGAGCTAACATCTGGTCCACAAGTTGTAGGTAGAGATAGAGTGAGGCTAGACCTGGTCTGTGCTTTTGAGTGCTCCAGTGACACACCTTCTCCAACAAGGCCACACCTTCTAATCCTTCCCAAATAGTTCTATCAACTGGGGACCAAATATTCAAATATATGAGCTTATAAAGGTCTTTCTCATTCAAAACACCACAGTTGTTTAAACCATGTACTACAGGAGATTCTAGATTGTGTCAAGTTGATAATTAAAACTAATCATGGCAAGAATGTCACATATTTTTAATCCCAGAGGCAGATACAAGTAGATCTCTGTGAGCTTGCAGCCAGCCTGGTCTACATAGCCAGTTCCAGTCCAGCCAGAGCTTCTTAGGAAGAGCCTGTCTTCCCAAGAAACAAGCACACAAAAACCAAGCCACCGCCAACAAAACAAATCATCACAACTCGTGCGTGATGGCTAGCAAGACAGCTCAGTGGGAAAGGGTGCTTGCTGTCAACCTGACAACCAGTGTTTAATTTCCAGGACCCAAAATTACCAGATTAGAATTCCAAAGGTTTTCCTCTAACCCCTATACCCATACCAAATGTGTTCCTTTATCAATCAATCAATCAATCAATCAATAGAATGTAAAAATAAAGATAATGAAATGAATAGAATATTTAAGTAAAAGAGTAATATGGATGACTCACTAAAGTATGTTGCCAAGAAAATATTATTCAGCTATAAAAAGAATAAAATCCTATTTCTAAGTGCATGGATGAAAATAGAGCTTATCATTTAAGTAAAATTTGGCAGACACAGATAGACTAATATTGTGTTCATTAATATGAAGAAACTATTAAAAAAGACCCGAAAGTAGAAGAGAGCTTAGTCCCTACTAAGGTCTCTAAGTCCCTACTATTCAGAAGAGTGCTGGTGTGTGTGTGTGTTTGTGGTGGAGGGGAGTGAAGAGGGGAGGAGGAGGAGGATGGGCAGACCTGACAGACACGTGAGGTATGCATACCTGGAAACATCACAGTGAACCCGACTTACCTACACAGTTAATATATGTTAAAATAGGTGTGAAAATTAAAGAACCACAGCTTTTAATAATATGTTGATGAAAAACACCAGTCTATATGAGAATCAGATGACGCACCTTCTGATATTCTAGGTTTGCTTTGCTGAAATCACTCTACACATTGAACTGTTCCCATAATTCAGACTACATAGTAAACTTACTAGTAGATGTGAGAGGCATCAGCAGTGAGTGAAACACTGTGACTCTGAGACAAACAAAGCTAGAACCAGGCAGGTCCCTAAGACAGAATGTGACCTGTCTACACTCAGTGGCTTTCAGTGACTATAGGGTTCTTGTGTCCAGGGAATCTGAGCTTTCAGGACTTACAATAATTTTTCAAGCTAAATTAGCATTTGACTTTGACCTAGTCAGCCAATGTCTGGAGAGATAATAGACACTGAAGGAGAATCTACCACTGCCATTCTCCTTAATCACTATAGCTTCTCTCTAACTGCTTCCTAAACACTGATCCTCATATCACATACAAGTGTAGCTCTCATTCCTCACCAAAGCAGTTACTCTTTGTAGCAGATGAAGACTACTTGGAGGACCACACCTGGTCAAAATGAGTAAATGACTACGGTGCCCAGCATGATCAGTGGTGTACAACACAATCCCCACACAAGTACAAAGGCAGTCAGAGGTAAAGAATCCCAGGTGGAGTTCTTGGGGAGATGAGAGGAGTTGGAGAGGAGGAAATAGAGTAAGTGCAGTATACTCATGTATGAATTCTCAAAAACAATTAACTAGAAAGACTTGATTTTGATATTATATAAATAAGCTCCTTTAAAACTCTAAGAAACAAGACCTTGATGTTTCTGCCCTTAAATATTATGCTAAAGACCAGAAAATTCTTTTTTTTTTTCAAGAAAGGGAAATGATCTAAGGGTAAAATAAAATGTACCTCAATTATCAGAAGCTTCCTGGCTTTGAGGCTTCAAAACAATTTCTGCTGCCTAACAAAGATCAATGCAAAACAGAAACTGGCCTTTAATCATACTTACATGGCCCAGGAGAACTGAATATCATTAAATCTGGTTGGTGCCAAACCCTGTGATAAAGTTGGCAATAAAAGAAAGCATGGGTGTTTGTATGAGCACAGTGAAGAAGCATAATGATCATTGAAGCCATCTGCTCCACATGACTTCACCTCAATAAGGAAGACAAAAGTAAGTTGGTTCACTTTCCACCAGTAGGGCATCAGCTCTTCCTATGTCAGGACATGGCCCACACATTCTACAACAGAAGGGGGACACACTGCTTTGGGTGAAAGATAAGCCTTGTCATCATATCACAGAGGAAAAGCCCAAGATTTGTCCAGTGGATACTGCGCTTCCTGAGAAGACCACTGACCACTGCTGAACCCCTGTTAACATGAGAAACTGATTCTTTGAGGTACAGCCAAGAAAATATAGACGTGGAGACTTCCAAGGACAGCCAATCAACCCAAAGAGCCAGATTCAACTTCTGGGTTCTGTATTCTGAGTACATATCATTAGGGGCAAAGGGTTGACAAGAATTGATGGTATACAGGCCGCACTGTCTATAAATACACCCACTTACATTAGCACCTCATGCCACAGGGAGAGTTCAGTGTCCAGAAAAGCAGGAAGCTAAGGATGGCCTCTGTCAACCCTTCTGCCACCAAACATCACACGACAGTCCTAGTGACAGTGCAGAGTGAGCTCCCAGTTGAGGGAATTGCACTAACTGGAATTAGGCAAGGGAAAAGCTACCACCCCTGATCCCACAAGGGCTGCCCTGAGTGCAGTGACCAGGGACTGAATTATCACCTGCTTAAGTTGGGATAAAAAAAAAATCCTCATTCATTTGGTTTGTATCAGCAAATAGAGATAATGATAGGAAATACAACTGTATATTTAAACTACTTAAGTTTGGGAATTCCTCACAGTTTGCATGTCTGATTAAAGAACTAAGCATGAGAAAATACCAAGCTATAGGCTTTCAGAAGCAATTGTGTTAGGAAATCAGGAGCTGGCACGTAAGGAGTCTGAGTCTCAGTATTATCTACACCCAACACAGTTCTGAGAAAAATCATCTGACATTTCTGAGCAATCCAGAGCAACCCTAATACAAAAACCCAGGGGTTCGCAGTCCACGCCTGTTTGCTAGCTGTGTGGATTTGGGCAAGCCAAGGAATTTCTTGAAGTGTATGTGTCCAGAGCAATCAGTAGATTTGTGGCTCATCTAAGAAAAGGAGATGATTTCACAAGAAACCAGATCTTTTTAAGTTATCTATGGACTGCTTGTAAGACAGAAGGACTATATATGTTTTAGCCAAGATGATGACATGGAAATACATGTAATATCTTATGAAATACTAGCATTAGTATGAAGAGGAGTCATGACTCCTCAAGAATGCAAAGGCCAGCTGGGGAGTGGTTGCACATGCCTTTAATCCTAGCACTTGGGAGGCAGAGGCAGGCAGATTTCTGAGTTCAAAGCCAGTCTGGTCTACAGAGTGAGTTCCAGGACAGCCAGGGCTATACATCAAAACCAAACCAAACAAAACAAAAAGAATGCAAAGACTTTAGAATCATAGCATCTGTGTTGGAGGGCTGTTGAGAAAGCTGCTACAGCAGGCTTGCTATGCAAGCATGCAGACTAGATATCAATTCCCAACACCCGTGCAAAAAACTAGGAATGGTGGCATGGTGTACTCATCTGCGATCCGGGGAGGAGAGACAGCTCCATGTCTTGTGATTACTGGTCAGGCAGCCAGCCTAGCATGATATATGAGCCCCAGGACTCAGTGAGACAGTGTATCTCAGTAGGTAGATGGCTTTTTTGAAGTAGTGTCTGAGTTTGATCTCTGGCTTCTATCTGCACCCACTCCCCTACATACAAATGTGTTAGGTCCCAGCTTTGAGGACTTGAACTCCTGAAAACTGACATCTCCAGGATGCAGGCATTTGGACCTCTAAATGGCATGCCACACTAAGTGCCTTTCAATAATGAGTTTATTAAACTATCACAGCACTTTCAAAGTGTCTACACTAGTCAAATGTCAGGGACTTTTTCTATCACAGTATAAATGAAGCCAAATCCTTGGAATGTTTCTGGCTCATTCACGTGAAATTCTGGAAGTTATTAACTCAGTGCTTAAGCTTTCTCATTTGACAGTTAGTTAAGAAACATACGTGTCATATCACAAATGTATCATTTTTACTATTTTGACAACTGTGTTTTATGCATTGGCTTTCTTTGTAATCCTATATATTTTAGTTCATGAATTTAAAAACATTACTTTGGGAAGCAGTCCAAGCAGTTTTGTTTGTTCGTTAACAGGTTCCAAGGCACAGAAAACACTAACAGGTCCTACTTCCTCAGATGCAGATGGAGGCATGTGCTGTGAGGCACTGTGAGGCCTCATGACACAGCCACACAGAGCAGTGCTCACCGTGGGCATTGGTGAGAATGCATCTCATCTCTTAAACATCAGCAGTTCAGTAGCGCTCGCCAGGAGTTGGCTAGTGCTGCTTGGTGGCTCACTATCCTGATTTGCTAGTGGCCTTGCTTGTTGTTGGGATGGCACATCTATGTAGAGATCCACTTTTGACTTACACAGCTGGAAAGCAGCTGTGTACAGCCCAGTGGTGAGGGATTCCATGGAGGAGCCTGCACTGTGGCTGAGGACAGGAAGGCCTCCCAGGGACAGGGAGCTAACTTAGCTGTACTGCTCCTGAGCCAATGACCATGGTTTTGGCCATGGTGGAGGAAATGAGAGCAAGTTATTTAGAAGCTGGGACATGGAACTGATCTAAAGCTTGTCTGTGAAAGGGCTCAAAGGCAGGAATAGGCTTCAGGCTCAGCATAATGAAGCTCAATGTGAGAAAATTAAGTAATGTTTCAAACTGAGTCCCAAATCAACAGTCTAAGCAATATGAGCGAACTCTGCAAACAGGAACACAGGAGAGCCACAGAGGGAAGATTCATGGTCTTCTTAATTAACTTCGAGGTGCCGCACATAAGGGGAAAGTGATAAATCAAGTAGATTACTGCCAGCGTTCTGAATTTCCAAATGAAATAAGAGAGGTATAGCACCTTGAGTCATTTTTGTAAATGTGTACGGTGGGGGGAGGGGATCACCAAGGTCATCCCTTATGCTGTAATTTGCCACTGTGATTTAAGTGGTTTAGTTTTACACTACATGCCAAGTATTTGCCAGACACTCAGGTGTGAGAGAGAAGGAAACAAAGATGAGTGAAACAAATGTTGGATGGGAAACAATTCACACACACACACGCACACACACACACGCACACACACACACGCACACACACACCATTTCTGCATTTCTCTAAAACACATTGCATACTCACTTGGTAACAGCATTCTAAGAGCTGGGGATGTGGTGATGACTGGGATGCAGGAAGCTCCTGACCCTTCACAGGTTAGAAGGGAAGCAGGGACTCAACACACCATCAAATAGACTAACAGATTGCAGGCAGCAAGAAATACTATGGAAAATGGTGAGGAAAAATGAGGGCTCAGGATAGGAAAATCGGGGATGCAATGTTGGGGACATCCAACTAGATGCAGAAAGGAAGGAAAAGACAGCCTGTGTGAGCTCTGGTCAAAGCCTGTCTCAGCAGAGGGGCTGGTAAGGACCATGGCCTTTGAGCAGGCAAGGGCTCAGTGTGCTCTTGGGACAGACAGTGTGGCTGGTGCTGAGAGGTGCAGCTGGAGTAGAGGGAGGTGGTCCTGATCCTGTGGCCCTTTGGCTATGGTAAGGAGTTTTAATTTAATCCTGAGTGTAATAGATCAGCGAGAAAGACAGTCTGACTCAGATTTCTATGTAGACAGAAATACATGCAAAGAAGTGCTGGCTGGATGTCTTAGGGCTTTCATTGCTGTGAACAGATACCATGAGCAAGACAACTCTATAAGGACAACATTTCATTGGGGCTGGCTTCCAGGTTCAGAAGTTCAGTCCATTATCATCATCAAGGGAAGCATGGCAGCATCTAGGCAGGCGTAGCCCTGAGGAGCTGGGAGTTCTACATCTTGTTGGGAAGGCAGCTGGGAGAACACTGGAAGTGTCTCAAAGCCTACCGCTATAGTGACAAACTTCCTCCAACAAGGCCATACCTCCTAACAGTGCCACTCCCTGGGCAAAGCATATTCAAACCACATCACTACCCTATCAAACAGTGATTAACCCATATTGTGGGTTTATTAGTGGTAAAGGGCACAAAAACATTCTAACAAACCTAAATACCCAATAATCAATGGTAGAGTGGTAGACTAACATTACGTATTCACATCTTAGAATGTAACTTAAAATGTACTGGATCTATCTATATTGATCTAGAAGGATATTAAAGAAAAACAAAAGAGAATTGTTCAGGTATATGATCTGTATATGTATCTCTCCTCCATTAGGCACATTTCAGGTTCTTCCCTAGAACATCTTGCCTACAAGCATATCTGCACATAGGGAGAATATGGGTAAAATTGAATCACCCCCATGGTATTGACATTTAATTATTTGGTTTGGTAAAAGACTGAGAGAAAAGCTACTCTCGAATATATTGTATACATTTTAAATTTTTACTTTCTTTAGTGGCCATAGTGAATGATATCAATGCTATAATTTTAGAAAAGAAATTTGACCAATGGCATAAATAATTTCTGGAGGTTGGGCACCCTTCATAAAATAGGTTTCAGGGTGTCTGGATGAGCAGGATTATCAAGGCCAGAGTGGAGTGAGAAAGTACCCAAGCAGAGGGCTAGACATGGACAACTTCCATGCATGAGGCTGACAGATGGGTCCTTTGAGGGCTCTTCTGATAGAAACTGTAGGTGCTACAGAGAATGGCAGAATGGGGGGGAGCTTGGGAAATTCCTGGTCAACTGAAAACAGTGGGTGCTAAGCTGGGGGTGGTAGGGAGTGGAAGGATAAGCAGATGGAGTGGATACAGATGCTACTCAAGGGAAGCTTGAAGACTTTGAAAAATTGGGCTGAGGGAGAGATATAGAGAGATATAGAGACTAGAAAAACTCTGGGTTTTCTAGACTATTGGGTAGGCAGACATCACTGAACAATGCTATCAAGAGGCCATTTTGGAGGGGAAGCGACATAATGGCACTGGGTTAGTGCAGTCTGCCCAATATGTTCCTGTGGCCACAGAAGTGAGGCAGCCAGAAATGAGAACTTGAAGAAACTGGGACAGAGGGGCACAGGGAATCCATAAGATCACAGAATATAACAAATACAGCCAGGGTAGGAAAAACAAGTGACTAATACAGAGAAAGCCAGAATTCTGCAGACATAGCTCAGGGAAGTTACTATTTGTATGGCAAAAAGATAGAAGAAACCAACAAGAACAGGTTAGTGGCTAAAGAGAAAAAAATGATTTATTCTTTATTATTCATGTCAGGGTCTCCATGTAGCCCAGTTGGTCACAAACTTGCTCCATAATCAGGTGAAAGGGTTTCCAAACGGTAGTAACATCATCAGTGTGAGCAGGGTAAGGTTTGAAGAAAGATGCCAGGTTTCTTAATAGGAAAGGACAGAAGTAGGGAAGGAACACCTAGGACAGAGACCTTACAATACATGTGGCAGAACCAAAAGGAGGCAAGGAGAGGGGGGTCTGAAACCCCAGAGAGGATATGGATGTGCTGTGCCAACCATATGACAGTTTTGAAGAAAGCATCCTGAGACAAGAATGGAAAGAACATGGATGAACTTGGAAGTGAGAGCAGGGCATGCAGACACAACCCAGGAACAGCCTCTGCTCCACCAGTTAGCTGAGATTACATGCTGATGAGGGGATGGGAAACTCAGCATTTGGAAGCTGAGCTGAGTTCAACTGAGTAAGTTTGAATAGAAAGGAAAAGATAATGGGGCAATGCAGAAGGTACAGTTGAGGCTGGAGAGCCTGCGTTTGCCATGGGTGAGCCAAATGCCATGTGCTGGATCGAGTCCCAGTAGCTGCAGGGTAGAGTGGTACATGTGAGTTTTATCTGAGGCTGAAGATTGAAGACAGTAAAGTAAGGGGCAAGGTCGTTGTGAACAAGGGATCCATAGAACTGGTAAATTCAGAGCTGCTCCCCAGCCATCCTGAGTGTGCAGGAACATTAAGGTAGGAAGGGCTGAGAAGGTCAACAGGGAAATTGTTTAGGACAGAGTCCTGGAAACAGCAAAGACAGCAAAAACCTGTGCTTGCCTCCAGATGTTTCTTAGCATCACTGAGTTGTTTTTGAAAAGAAAAAAAAATCCAATCTCAAAAGTAAATTAAAAAATAAAAACCAGGAAAAAAAGCTACATAGTTTAGAACTGAACTCAAAGATATGTAAGGTTAGTCAGAAATACTGATGAGTAAACACAAGAGACTCAAAGCAAACTGCCGGAAGCAAGGCCAGAGTGTGTGTGAGCAAGCTGCTGAGAGAGAGCATGGCTGGCCCAGGAATGAGCTGCCATCTCTGCAGGGTAGAGACCCATCCTGCCGTGTACCACCTGCCCAGTCCTGCAGACTCTCCTTCCCTACAGTGTAGTTTTTGCAAGCAATAGAACCAAATTTTGTTGCAGCAAACTAAAACACAAGAGGGCTCTCTTTTCAGCTTCCCAGTGTCCCACAAGAATATATGGTCCCTGCAGAGCACAGCGAGCAGGCCAGGTTGGGAGAGAGACATTATGGGGGAAATTTGGCAAGGAGCCACCTCGGCTTTGTTTCAATGGATGTCCATAAAACATGGGCTAAGAAAATGGTAGCTCAATGTCTGGCATTTGAGACCTAACAGCATGTAACATGTTTATGGCATGCATTAGGCTACAAACTCGGTCTGGGGCTGGGGAAATAACAAAAACTTCAGATCTGGTAGACAAAGGAGAGACTAGGAAAGTATAGTTTGTACTGCAATAAATATGACTGCTCTTAGAAGACCATAAACAGGTGCTTTTAGGAAAAAAGAAATCTGTACACTTATATTCAAAAATCAAATGCTTCAGTCTTGTTTGTATAAATAAGAGAAGGCTTGTGCAAGCTTCGCTAATTTACAGTGTGTTCTACAAGGCTATGACTAATTATAACTTAGCAAAAAATTAGTCCAACTGAAAAAGCAAGAGAGATAGGTGGGAGGGTTAGGTGAGGTTTTGGAATGAGAAGAAAAGTGGCAAAAAGGAAGAAAGCTTTCATTAACAGTTTACTTTCTAGTAGAAGGAGAAGTCAAAACAAAGAATCCATACTCATTTTATTTTTATTCAAAACAAGCTCTTAGTCAGTGTATTTCTACTCCGAATCCTTGAACACATGGTGATGTGTGCTTTCAAGTCCACCTCTCATCCATGCAACATTTAAATCTCTCAGGCAGGGTCCTACTGAGTCTGATTCTCTTATCTACGGGAAAATTTCACATCTAGTGATTTCTGCCTACACAATGGATGTTGTGATAATGAATATTACTATGAAAACTGCTCGGGTTTTTTTTTGTTTTTGTTTTTTTTTGTTTTTTTTTTTTTTTTAGTAGCTAGTTCAATTTTGGCCTATAATGTTGAACTCATGCAGATTTTATATTTGATTAGCTCAAGTTTGTAGAAACACCAACTGTATCCAAGGAGCATTTAACTTACTCTGCCTCCTTGGAGGCTCTTATGGGATCTTGGCTTCAAGCACAATTGCTCAAAGAATAAAGTATTTATTTCTAAGCTGAGCTCTTTCTGAGATCAGAATCATGAGTATGATATACTCATACTGATTTCTATCGTGATCAGGCTGGGATATAATGTGGTCTTTCTTCCATTCCCACCTCTAGGAGCTGCTTACCCTCATCATGTGCAGTATATTCAGCCTGGCCTGGTAGAGGACCCTGTGGTGGTTTAAAGGAGATGCCCTGCAAACATTCAGATACTTGATTCCTTGGTTAGTAATACTTTTCAGGTAGAATTAGAAGGTGTGGCCTTGCTGAAGGAGGTATCATTGGGGGCAAGCTATGAGGTTTCAAAGCCACCTGCCATTCTGATCTCTCTCTCTCTCTCTCTCTCTCTCTCTCTCTCTCTCTCTCTCTC
>JADRCD010183628.1:10762-35778 GCA_019843815.1 Montemys delectorum
TCTCTCTCTCTCTCTCTCTCTCTCTCTCTCTCTCTCCCTCTCCACCCCCTCCCCCTCTCCCTCTCCCTCTCTGCTTTGACATTTCAGTGACGATATGAGCTTCCTGCTCCAGTTGCTCCAGCTGCCACCTGTTGCCTCTGCCTACCACCTGAACTGTAAGCCCAAATAAACCCGTTTCTTCTGTAAGCTGTTGTGGCCATGGCAGTGTCTTCTGGTGACAACTGAAAAGTAGCTAATGCCTACCCTCATGCAGACTGTTAGAAAGTCTGCAGCAGCTCCCTGGGCCTCAGTCATCCTCTCTGCCAGCCTGATGAGTGCACACAGGAGTCACAGCGCCCATAGCTCTAGCTTTATCTCTGATGTCTGCCCTCAGTGCGCAGAAGCTGCTCTGCTCTGCTTAGGCTTCAGCCTTCACACTACAGTAGAGTGGGGTAGATGACTGTGGTGCCACCCCTTCAAGCTTCCCTTCTCTCAGGGACCAGTCTTGAACTTCCTACTGTTCAGAGCCTAATGCTCATCATCTCATAGTTTCTCTAGTTATGGCAAGACAGTCAGTGGTAGCCATTGCCTAGTACACTTTTATGTTGTAAATTGGATGAATGTGGAGTGGACATATACAGTTTCAGTTTCTCCAGAAGGTCTTTCTAGAAACATGGGCAGTTTTTACAGAAGAAATCTTACGGTTCTCAGAATCATTTATGCACTCACTTATTACTCACAAAAACATTTGTGCATCCCTTCAGTAAACATTACTAAGGGTCAGCAACAGGCTCAGTGTGGTCCTGGAGGCTTGGAAAGGAAATGTCCCTGCATTCATGAGGTGTATTTGATGATGCACGTTGTCCTGGCTCCTCCAAAGCAACTCTCTCTGCTGTCATCTCTTTCATTAAGATCGACAGAGAAATTACATGGCCTTTTGCTTACATAGCATCACTATGCCATGGGTGCTGGTCTTTGTTTTGTGTGAATACATCTACTAGAGATGAGGAAAAGCAGACAGGTGTGCAGTCTCTGACACAGGTCATGAACAGCACACAAAACCCTAAGATGAGCGGTCTAACTTTGCATCGTGCCTACATTAGAGAAAGAGAAGGAACCTCTAGATGAAAACTGTAATTCACAAGCATAAAAATTAGCAGATGATGTAGTGAGTGTGTTTTGTCTTCCTTTCTTAAGTTGATCATGAGAAAAAAAAGGCAGTTCTGCATTTTGAATTAGAAAAAGAACAGAAAACCATTCTGCATAAAATCTCACTCCCTGGGAGAAGCCGAGAAGGGAGGTGATGGTAATATTATCTTAGCAAGCTAAAATGATGTTTTCTGAACACTAATTCCTACTCGGTGCCTTAGGCAAAAGTACTGAAGAGCCACACCAGGATTATATTATCCCACTTAGAGACTTAAAATGGATATCAAGCATAGAGGAAGAGGATATGATGTATATAAATCTTGAATTGAGACATGGAATTATTTGCAGCGATCTGGCCTTGAACTTGTGATCCTCCTGCCTCAGCTTCACAATTGCTGGGGGTCACATGTGGGTAACATTATAGCCAGCTTAGAAATCTATTTCACTTAATTCATGCTCCCCAACATTAAAGCCTATAATGAATAAATGGCCATGTGTGTATGTGTGTGTGTTTTGGGGGAGGAGTTCCTGAATCACTCTTGAAATTACTGCTCCAGGAAGAAATGTGATTCAACTTTCAGAGTGAACATTAAATCAAATTAAAATCTTTCTTAGAGGTCAAACCTACAGCTCACTGCACCAACAGTGTACGGGAGTCCTAGGAAGAGAGCCAGAGCTGTTGTGTAGTTAGATCTTCCATCCAGCAGCAAACGATGAGAATGAAGCACCAGACACTATTAATCTGCAGTCACATGTGATTAATGTTCACATATCAAATGCTATACATATTTAAAAATTAAAGAGATTTAGAAATTCTGATTTATGTTATTTAATAAAAATATTCTGTAGAGAACACAGAATAAATAACAACTTGGGCCATATATGCTATTACATCCTTAATGTTATCTCTGACACTTATTTCTGGAGAGCCACAAATGGTTACAAAGTTACCTTGTAGCCCAGCATGATGGCAAAGACCTTTAATTTTAGTACTCAAGAGACAGAGGCAGGCAGATCTCTATGAGTTCAAGGCCAGCCTCATCTACAGAGTGAGTTCCACAACAGCCAGGGCCACTGTACTGGCTAGTTTTGTGTGTCAACTTGACACAGGCTAGAGTTATCACAGAGAAGTGAGCTTCAGTTGGGGAAATGCCTCTATGAGATCCAGCTGTGGGGCATTTTCTCAATTAGTAATCAAAGGAGTAGTGCCATCCCTGGGCTGGAAGTCTTGGGTTCTATAAGAGAGCAGGCTGAGCAAGCCAAGAAAAGCAAGCAAGCCAGTAAGGCTCATCCCTCCATGGCCTCTGCATCAGCTCCTGCTTCCTGACCTGCTTGAGTTCCAGTCCTGACTTCCTCTGGTGATCAACAGCCATGTAGAAGTGTAAGCTGAATAAACCCTTTCCTCCCCAACTTGCTTCTTGGTCATGATGTTTGTGCAGGAATAAAAACCCTGACTAAGACAGCCACATAGTGAGATCTTATCTCAAAAAAGCCAGAAAGTTACTATGTCTCCTGAAGGCAGTTACCTGAACTTATTGGACAATAACCTGCAGCACTATCCAGGGACAGCACACACTCTTCGGCAAGGTTTTGGTGGTGGAGGTTCACCCCTTTTGCCCAGCAGCTCACCCTCCTGCTTTCCTGCTGGCTGCAAGGCTAAGGTATCCATCCCACTGTAGCTGACACTGTTGGGATTTCCTTCTCACATCCACCCCAGCTTCAGCTTTGTGATGCAGAAGTATCTTACAAAGAAATTCCCGAATACCTCTCTTACCAGTTTTAGCTTCTATAATCTCCATTGTTGTCTCTGAGCAGACTGCTGACATGCAGTTATATTGGGTTTAGCAACTGCTCTATATTATTCTATATCTTTGCCTCCAATGACCACGTCCTATTTTGTATTTGCAACATTATTCTTCAAGATTTTCTCTTGTCTTCACTGAGTACTTAACTCTCTGGTATCCCAATAAATCTGACTGCACAATGGTTAGATTCTGGAGCCTCCTGAACAGGTTTGAACTCAAGTACCCCATGGTACTATAATCTGTGTTTATTCACATTTCTCTCTTGCACTCTCTTGTGTTCTCTCTCTCTCTCTCTCTCTCTCTCTCTCTCTCTCTCTCCCTCCCTCCCTCTCCCCCCACCCCCCCTCTCTGTGTATTTAGGTCAGAGTTCAACTTTAGGTATTGTTATCCAGGAGATATCCACTTTGTTTTGGAGGCAGTCTCTCACTGGTCTGGAACTCACCAAATGAGGGTCAGGAATTCACCTCTTTCCACTGGTTTCCAAGGGCTGGGACTGAGTGTGCAGACCATGCCTGCTTCTTTAAATGGGTCCCAGGAATTGAACTCAAGTACTTGTGCTTGCAAGGCAAGCATTTACTGAGACAGCTCCCTAACCTTTACCTTTATCAATACAAAAATTAGGAGTAACAACCTTTCTTGAGCCAGGCATGGTCGCCCGTGCATGTAATTCCAGCTCTTGAGGACAGAGGAAGGAAGGAAGGCTGCTTCAAATTCAAGGCCACTTTAGATTTCAAGTTTCAGAGGCCGCATAGCAAGGTCCTATATCAGAAACAAAACAAAGCCAACCAACCAACCAACCAACCAACCAACCAACCAACCAAAAGAAAACCTAGAAATAAAAGAACAAAAAGAAAGAAGGAAAAAGAGAAGTATGCTTTTCTATCAATCAAGATACTGCTGTCAAGTCAGCATTTCTTCCTCCTTCAGCAGTGCCTTTGTCTAAAAATCTGTCTGCCTCTCTTCTCTCTTCTCTCTCTCTCTCTCTTCCTCTCTCTCTCTCTCTCTCTCTGTGTGTGTGTGTGTGTACATGTATTATTTTTGCATTATGGACAGGTTTGTGGCTCTCAATTGTTTGAACCTCTGGCCCCCACACCACTGTTTTTATCTCCTCCACATAAACAAATATCCAGAGTGTAAGGAGTACTAAGTCCCAACACAGCAATTCCCACAAAAGGGCCTTTTGTTCAGAGTTGATAACCTTGCAAGCTTACAAATACTTTCCTCCTAGAGAGGTCACTAGTAAGCTTAATAGTCTGCTATAGATGTCTGCTCCTTTAGACCAGATCTATCTGTCAACATCAGTAGGCTAATTTAGTAGAGTTCTATGAATACATAACAAAAAGTTTTTCAGCTCTTTTGGTAAGTATTGGAAATAGTATAGGATCTTTGAAAAACTCAGACATCTTTATGTAATCAAATATAGTCTGAATGTATTTTAGCAATATGTCAGAATATAGGTGGTGAAAGACTAGAGACAGTTCATGCTACTCCTTAGAAAGCCTGATGAAGGAATTTAAAAAAAAAATGACATGTACTCAGATGCTTTCATTAGTAAATCTCTTTGAAAACATGTTTCATTACAAGAACTTGAAGCTGAGTGCAGGTGAGTGACTCAGGCTGTGTCTGGGCAGGAATTAACTGTTTCCTAAATGACACCAAACTGAAGAGTGCAGATAATTCACTGGCAGACTTCCTCTCCAGACCCTGGTCCATGCTCTGGCACCAAGAGACTGGAAAAGGTCTTTGCCTTATGGGAAAGGGATAGCTGATAGAAATCCACCAACTGACTTATGAGCAGTGAGTTCACATTCTCATTAAAAACTAATTTTGTTCTCACTCTCTCCATGTTGCTTGGACAGTGTATGTTTTCTTAACCCAAAGGTGACTTCGAGTTTTCACCCTCAAATTACTGTCTCCTTAATCATTTGAGTTGGCTGAAACACTATGTCTTCTTTTAGGTTTGATAGTCAAACACAAAACAGTTCTCTAAAGTTAGGCTCAGAATCAATGTAAATGAAAACTCATGTTACTCTACACACGTGGGGGCAGCTGCTGACAGTGTTTCTACTAAAAGATGAGCTGCTACAGAATGAGTTTCTGAAACTGAATGATTTCAGCTCGTTAGATTCCAATATATTCTGATACTCCAACTATGTTTTGAATTCATAAAAAGTACCTCTTTCACCCTAGGAATTAAAAGGTTCACTCAGACATAAATCCACTAATCTTGCCCTATGAAGTCAAAATAGCATATTCTAACTCTGCATACAAAATACTTCCAAAATGAGCTTATAAATCAGCCATGTTTTCAGACTTATGCACAGTGGGCTATATTATATATCCCTCAACAAAGAAATAAGAAATCTCCATAGAGATGTTGCAGGTTTTCAAACTGAAAGCATTTACTGTGGTAAAAAGATAAAAAGATAAAAAGATAAAGGGCAAAGCAGCAAAAACAGCAGCTGTCTTTCTGGGGCGGCTTACCTATTAATGTAACTGAGGGCCACATAGGTCGGCTGTTGCAGCTCTTGCTTTTCTAAAACACGTGGATCTGTATCTGAAATAAAACACAATTACAAGTTTTTTTTTTTTTAACATCAGAATATATTAGGCTCCCTAACATAAAGTAACAGAGGGTAAAGAGAGAAACAGATTAATTTAGAATAGGAAAACTCAGTCCACAAAGCACAGTGATTTGTTCATTCTTTCATAAAAACAAAATATTACCCTCTGGAAAAAAATTAAAAAAAAAAAAACCAAGATATTACATTGCTTTTCAAGAAATTCCAAACATCAACAGTGATAAAATGCCCATCTGTCACACAAGCTCTTGCACAACCCCCTCATAAATATTGGTTTTCACTGCTCACAGTTACAATGCTGGCATGGTTCTTGCTGGCTAATCGGCCTAAGAAGGAAAGCCTCTGTTAATTATGCTCACTTCAATACTGGAACAAATTAGTTTACATTGAAAAGCTCCATCAATTTGAAAATCTATGGAGTATTGTTCTTGTTCACTGAACGCTTCTGAATCCAGCTTCATATTCTGGAGGCCTCATATCCTTTTTGAATGTATAATGAATTGATTATAGCTTTTCTAGACTTTTAGTCAGAAACTCTCTCAGTGCTCCAGTGTCGACAAACAGCACATTCACAAGGGCTTTCCCTCAAAGGGGCAGAGTCCCACACATAGCAACATCCCACAATGGTGCTTCTCCAGTACAGGCCAGTAATGAATGTACTCCTAACAACCAGAAGCATATTCTCAAGCTTCCCATGTGGAGAAACCACTTCCTGAATATATGCAAAAGGAATGATTATACAATAATGCAGCAGGTGAGTGACTGAGTAAGTATTGTTTACATGAAGAAAGGCTCAAGCACATCACACTAATTTCTTTTCACTAAGACCTCGCCCATACAATCACATGATTACAAGTCTCTTTGCTGCACTCAGATGTGATGACTGACACAGTTTCAATTACCTTTGCACAATGGTGGATTTGAGATATATGAACTCCAGAGTTAACAGCATTAACAGGTGACAAGAGGAAGGGAGAGACATGGTGGTCAAGGACACAAGTGGTAAAAATAATCAAGTTGGCATTGCTTTTGACTATCAGACAATATAACTGGACAGTAGAGCCAGCTTTCTTTATTATGCCCAAGTTTAGAATCTCACATTCACTCTATCATTTTTTCCTATGCCAAGAATTCCAGGGAACTCTATTTAGAAACCTTCCTTCCTTGGGTCTCTGCCACTGTAAGCCCTTGAAAGCTGAATGAGGAAATAAGAGACAAAGAGTCTCTGAAAGGCTCCATCAAGCCCGGTGTCAAGATTTTGGCAGAGCAAATGAGAACAGATCAGTAATTCGCATTTCCTCCCCTTTTATATCCGGTTGGGTCTGCAGCTGAGGCTGCAACTTGGTCTCTGGTTGAGCAATAAACTCAGTGGTTGTCTGGACACAAGGAAGGCACTTTCCAAAAGGACATGATTTTCAAACAGAACCCTTAACACATATCCAAGTCTGTTGTAATCTCAACATATCTTTGCTTTTCCGAGCAGAATGTGCTTGCTGGAGGGGAGTCTACAGAATCATGGTTCAGAGGGCAGAATGTTTTGTCTACATAAACAACCACTGGCAAGCCGCACAGGCCATGGGTGCAAATGGTGACGGATGCGCCAAAGTAACAGATGACATTGGAGACAGAAATCATGAAGCTGGGAAGGAGGGGAGGTTAGAAAAACAAGGTCATAGCTAAAATCTCAGCGGAAAGACTCTCACGTCTCCACCAAGCAATTTGAATTTGAGCTTCGGTGTGCATGCGCTGTTGCTCTTTGGAGATGTGATGTTACACAGTTAGGTTGAAGAAGGGAGCACTATAGGAGCCTAAAATGTGTTGATCAAAGGGGTGAAGGGTTCAGAAGCCAGTAAACATTTTAGGTCATCTTTCATTTCTCTTTGTTCTTGTACTTGGCTTCCAATTAAAGAGTTTTCCTACAAACCATCTTCTAAATCATTCCAAATCACTCCTCATTAGGCGTGGTGTACTTTCTAAAATGTTTTAAATGTTGCTTTCTCAAGCTATCCTGAATTTAATTTTTTCTCTTTTATTTGTGTGTGTCTGTGTGAGTGTGTGAGTGTGTGTGTGTATACATATTTATTAAATTTTCTACTTCAAGCTTGTAATAATGTGGATCTTGAAGTTTTCCTGAAAGGTTGTGGGTTGAAGGTTTGGTACTTAGCCTGTGGTACACTTAGAAGGTGCTGAGACGTTGTGGAGGTGGGGTCTAGCAGAAGGAAGTTAGGTCACTGGTACCTTGATGCAATGAGGAGACCCCCCCGTCCTTCTCCAGCTTCCTAGCCAGGATGAAGCCAGCACATCTCAGTCAGTTACTTGTGCCCAGATATAGGGTTCTATAACATGCCTGAAAGCGATATAGCCTATGAGCCACAAGCTGAGAGATTCTGAAACTGTGAGCCACAATAAAACTTTCCTCCTAGTAAGTTGAGTCTCTCAACTGTTTTTCCATAGCAATGGAAATCAGATTAATGCAGGAAAAGTTCTAGTGCCTCTCTGAAGAAAGGGAGTCAAGTGTCTTCTATAATATACTACAGCTCTCCGATACTTAACTGAATGGTGTTGCTGTTGACACCACAAAAACTGAATGACAATCTTGTTTGAAAGAGCATCAAGCATGTGCAACATTCAGTTTGTAAAGCATGATTCTAAAATTCTATTTTATTTTCCTTCAACATATTCTTCAACCTATGTTTGGCTTATACTTACATTGCTTCAAGTTGTAAGACTTCAGGGAGCTTCCAAATATCACCTTTTCTGAAACAAGACAACCACTGGAAGCGCCTTAGGTATAAAGCATCTCCCCGCCCCCCACTTTCCTCCTAGATTGTAGACTCTAGTCACCAGTAAGACGCCAGAACATTCTGAATAAATACCCCCAGGCCTCAGTCTTCTTTTTAGATTAAATGGCTCTTCAAAGCAACCCTAATTAGAATGTCCACCAAAGATGTGCCACCTCGGAAAGGAAATGATGTACTTGGCACAAGTCAGGAGAGACTGAAACAAGAGACTGGAGAGACCGCACATCAACTGCTGGTCCCAAATAAACATGGGGGCTGTCACTTGCTTGCTGGTTGCTGTGTGGTGATTATGACTTGCTGTTTTATGAGTTTTAATTATGTCACTGAGCACTTCACATTCAGTAAAAGTATTATAGCTGTTTTCATTATTTCTTTCTCTCTGACAACAACATAACTTTCTGATGGTACACAACATACATAGAGAAAAACTCCAGAGATAGAATGGCTTTATGAAGTAGGATGCCTCCCCAGCTCTGTCAGGATCTCATCCAGAGATTATGAAGGCAAAGGGAACATTATCATCTGGTGCCAGAGAGTCTCTCTAACCACTAGATAGTGCTGAGCTTTACAAAGAAAAGCTTCCTTATACACACACCATGCCATTTAGAAATAGTTTTGACCACAGTAAGCCACTGCAATGGGTAATCTAAAAAGAAATAAAATGTGCATCTAATGTCATCTCTCAAACAATTATCTGGCTTGTTCACTTGTAGTGCCAATAAACTGAGAAAGTGAGATGCTGGCTGCAGCTCTCAGAGACAGAACCCACGCCAACGTGCTCTGCAGATAGAACACGTGTGTTTCTCATTCACATGGTGCTCCTTAGGCAGGTCATCTGGCAATGTGTATGATGTGCCAGTGTACAGGGACACATAGCAGCACCCTTCCAATGTCACATGATCAAAGTGTCAGGAAGACAAAGTCTCAGTGGGGCAGGGTAGGGCCAGACAGAAGATATAGACTACCTTGGGCAGCCTGCTAAGTTTCTAAAGCAGCGGCCTATAGACAGGCTGGCAACGGCTATCTCTACCATCATCTCGGGGTAGCATTTTGTTCTATGATGAGGACTGAGCTCTTTAGCACCAGATTCAGGAACAACAGAAAAGCTTTCCCAGCTGTGATCCTAGCAACTCAAGGCTTCACAGACTGAATTGAGTGGCAAGGTCCTCAATGTCACAGTATTAGCTACAATTGCTTCTCATGCACTAGCAGCCAATAAAAGAAGATCAAGTAGAAATTTTAAAACAAAGTAAGGTAATGGTTGAGCCTAGGAACAGTCCAATTCCTTTCAGTAAAAAGGAGACTTGTGATGTGTATGACAAAAGGCCCACAGCCCACCTTGTGGAACCCCTAATGCCCTTGTTCACCCATGCTACTGTCCCTGTCATTGGAAACCAATGACAAGCCATGCTTGGGTCAAATAATTTGTTTGAGGGAAGTCTCATGTAGTCCAGGCTGGAGTCAAACTTGCTATGCGGCTGTGAATGACCTTGAGCTCCTGATTCTCCTGCTTTAACCTCCAGAATTGAGTGCTGGGATTACAGCTGCACACTACCACACTGCCTTTTCATTTGTGTTTGTGTACTATTTTTAATAAGTATTCATTCCTAGTGCCACCACTAAGCCCACAAGAAAACTCTATTGGTGTTATTTGGTGGGTTAACCAACATTCAGGAATGAACTCATGGACTTTGGCCATGACTTAGTTGTGTACTTTGCCAGGACTTTATATACCCAGAATTACTTATAATTTAATAAAGCCAGAAACCAGCACTGCTGCCCCTCAACCAAAACTAAGGAAAAGTTGGGCAATGAGTTATCTGTAGGTTGTGAGGTCACTGTGAAAAGAAGATATGCTTTTGATCTGGAGAGATACCTCCTTGACACTCTACAGTTTCCACTTACTGTTTAAGTGCACTACAACTGTGGGGGGTGGGGAGGTGGCTAAAAAGATGTAGGTAGGAGGCTGGAGGCTGTAGCAGTAGAAGACTTCAGAGAGTCAAATGCCCAGCTGGCCAGATAAGTGATTTTGAAGAGGAACCCTTGCTTTTCTTTGTAATCATCCAGTGATTCAGATACTAATTAATGTGTGTTCTTAGCTTCCAGTCTTCCCCTCAGCTGCTAAACTTGCAAAGATAGAGCCTCATTTTTTCATCACTCTCTCCCATCTTTCTGTGTAGGGCTTGTCAAATTCTTCTCCTTGCTCTCAGGACTTCCCAGACCACAATAATACTTTTTTACCCTTCTGCACTCTGCAGCTGTGAGGGGCTTGTCTCAGCTCTTCCTATCTTTCTGCCACTTTTTGCCCTCCAGTGCCCAGCAAATATACACAGGAGCAGAGAGCGATTAATTCCACGTTGGGAACATTGCAGACTTTGGGTTAAACATGGCACATCCGTCAAGCACATTTGTTTCCTTGACCATTCAGGGCTCCCATGAAAATGTGGTAGAGGGTAGGAAAAAACTACCAAGGGGAGTAAACAGGAGACAGAAATAAGAGGTAAGTTTTGGGACACAACAAAAGAATATGAGGACATAAAAAGGCCTGAATAAAGTTATTTTTATCTCCAGACCCTATAGTGGGGACATAAGAGCCAGGAGCTGAACCTTGCCAAAGCCCCAAGAGACCTTGCACTAGAAGATGCCTGCTATAACAAGGAGAAAGCTCAGAGCTTAAAACTGAGAACTTTTAAAGCAGGTCATGAAGTGCCTATGGATGGAGGGACAGAGAAGGAGAGGGCAAGGCTAGAAATCATACTGTAGAATACTGGCAGCCAGTCAGGACTCTTCTTCTACTCCATTAGGCAGGTGTAGAGAAAAGAGAACCCAGATGTTGACATCTGGTGATTTCCTAATTAAATGATGTTCCTGTAGTTCCATCTATAGCCAACAAGCTCCATCTGTGCCTCCACCCACAGGTGTCTACCAATTTTTCACTGTGGTTGTGAAAGATAAGCCAGTAACAGTCAAGAAATGACAACTAAGCAGTGTAGGCAAAGTCTTGAACCTGAGAGAAAGCCACCAAAACACGGGGAAAGTAGGAATGAATAGAGGGAAAGGAGAGGGCCAGGGAAGAAGAAAAGGGTAGGCAGGTATGCACGTATAAACAGTGGGGGCCTACACATCTCTGTGACAAAGTTCCTTAAATGAAGCTGGTGCCAGCAGGGCTAGAATCCCAAGCTCCATGGTCTGATCATGCACAGGTGAGGTCAATTCACTGCTCCCACCCAGCTGCAACACTGAACTCCACACAAACTTTATAGTCATCTTACAAGTCCAGTACATTTTTTCTTGCAACTTTTACTTAATTTTTAAGGCTAAATTTGTTGAACAATTTACAAAAATGGACTTTAAAACTCATTGCTGGTCTACTTTAGATGGTGAAATAAATATTTCTTGTTGGCATTGGACTTAAAAAAAAAACTCCTACTAGTGTATATAACCAGCCTTTCTGAATGGATCAACTTTTCCTTAGTTTATAGACATGCCATTTGAAACTTTTCCCAGGCCATAATTTCCACTACAGGAAACTCAGTGCAAATTATACTGAGACCCTTGCCTTCCCCAATTCACTGTGAAATCCAGATGCACCTAAGTGTTGCTGTAAATTTTATGAGCTTGATATCTAAAAGTCAGGGATTCTGTACAACACAATAACAGCATCTATTAAAAACTATCCATGTTCACATATGGAGCCTGAGTTTTCCTGCCACAAGTCAATAGCTAAACATGATTGAACTAGGAACTCTAAACAATGCTCAGGCAGCTGACTTATACACAAACACTGCAGTTGCAGCTTGCTCTATGACTAGCATGAGCAGTTTCTGCTGTTCTGCTTTCTAATTATCAACCATTCAAATTCCTATGGCCACCCACTAAGCATGTCCACCACGGTGGAGGCTAAATAACTGAACGAGCATCCACGGTAAGAAGTAAAGCATAAGACATAAAGATAAGTGTCAGCTCAGAGAGCTGTAAGATCAGATGGGCCAGAGGCACAGACCCAGTAAGCCACTGCATCCCTGCACAGACAGAGATGAATGAGGACACATGTTCAGAGCACTGTAAAAGGAGGCAAATATTAGGAGGGAGGGCTCATGTGGGAAGGTTTTATTGATGGAGCCCACAGTGAGTCATTCACAGGCGATGGTGGGAAACTAGTGTGGCTTTAAGGCAGCAGGCACTGAGCTGAAAATCTGTGGGCATTACAGAAGGGCAGCACTGTTGACCAGAAAATACTCATTAATTATAGATTTTTAAATAGAGATACTTGAGTACTTAAGGAGGGTGATTCAGAACTGTGGGAAATCCTCTGTGAAGGCAATGTCTATACACACTGGAAGGAGGATGCTAGCGATCCTGCTAGATAGTCTACATTGCACATAATCAGATAACCAACTACAATAACTCCCCTCCCCCCCCCACACCGACCTCCAATGTCAGTGCCTGGCTGAGAAACCCTGCTGGAAACCCATGTGGTGTTTATAAAGAATGGAACTACTACATGTTGGTAATTTTTGGGTTTTCCTATGTTCTAAATCAAGAGCTTAGAAGGCTGCTCAATGGGCAGCAGGACAGTGACATAAAAGTGGTTGGGACCTAGATCTTAGGAGCCCTGGCTTTCTTAGTGGAGTCAAAGAAACTGAATTCATTTCCTAAGAGACATCCTGAATTCTTGTTATGTACTCCTTGCTTAGAGGAGTACATGATACGCAATTGAGCAAGAAGGATAATTGTAAAAATCAGTTAACAATAATCCAAGGGCTAAAAAGATAGCTTAGTTGGTAAAGTGTTTGCCTTACAAGCACAAAGACAAGTTCAAAGCCTAGCAACCACATAAAAATTCTGAGTGTAATGGCACCACTTGAAATCCTAGGGCTGAGGAAGCAGAGATAGGAAGAATCTGGGGCCTACTGGTCAGCTAGTCTCTCTCACTGGTGTGCTCCATGACAATGTCAGGCCCAGTCTCAAAGGAAGTGGATGATACCCAAGGCTGACCTCTGGCCTCACAGGCATATATACATCAACTACCTATACATAAGTTTGTGTATATGTATATGTGCTCAACACACACACACACACACACACACACACACACCAAAAAGCCCTCAATGATTCAAGACAAACCAGAAAATACATAAACTGCTCCAGAAACATGGCATGATTCTCTATGAGGGGCAGGGCAACTTTTAACAGAAAGGTTCCTAAGATTTGGAATGAGAATAGCTTGAGCAGGTGACTAGGAGAAAGTAAACAGTCTGTGGAGTTCAGAATGGCTTGTATGTTAGAGGCATGAAGTGCAGAGTGAGCTTTTTCTGGGATGGCTGAAAGGCTGTCTTGATAGTCAGCCTTAATCTCAAAGGTAAAGCAGAGGCACTGGGAGAATAAGCTAAGATGGCCACTGTGTTAGAGAACAGTGAAGAGTGGTAGGGAAGATGAGAAACTGATACTGAAGACTGGTAAAAGAAGAAACAGAAACACAAGGTTTTTCTTATGTTATGGAATGAGTATCTCATTATCAACAATAAAGAATCTCAAACTGTGAAAAATATTTGATGTTCCAAACGAGGTCTGCTGCTCATGTGTGAAAGATGCTGTGCAGAACCAAGGAGTTGGAGCTTCAGAGAAGAGAGGGATAAAGAGCTCCTGATGCTGATAGGAACGGAAGTGCTAAAGAATCTCATCATAATACCACACATTCCAACAGGCAGCAGAGCCAAGGAATGCCCTCAAAACAGTAAAAATTCAAGCACTCTGATTAAAGATACTATCCTGAAACTCAGCCAATAGTCAGCTCAGCAGGGATAAGGACAGGCCTGGGGCACACTGCATTGAAACCAAGTGACTGGTATAATTCACAACCGAGGATAAAAGGCTGGGAGAGGGCGAGTCAAATGTGGGTCTTCAATTCAGTGTTTAGCTCAGGATCTGTATGGACTCTCCACGGCCTACTAAGGGAATCACCTTCTTGCTATAGTCTTTATTTTTCCTTTTTACATCTCTGGCTACAAGCCCAGCCTTTCATGGCTGAGCCATCTCTCCAGTCCTGTTTTTACTTCTTGGTGTTAAGATAATTTGCTACTCTATACAAATCCAGCTGCCTCCATTCAGCATTAGCTTCATAAGCCTTATGATTTTTTTTTCATCTCTAAAATATTGCTCAGAACAGTGCTTTCCGCCTACAGTGAAAATAAGCTCTGAATCTGGAGAGTAAGGTAGCACTATGCTGCTCAGAGCTTTAGCCCATCAAGTATTTTGATATTCAGATAGGCACTACTGTGAATTGTCTATATTTGATAGTCAACAGTATAGTGAGTGAGCATAGAAAAGTTTAAAAACTCATCCATTCAAAGGTGAATCATCACAGGCTGCATGGTGCTCTCAATAAACATTTCCTTTTTACAGCATGCTGCTCTGGAACACGGCTGCCTGGTATAAGGCTTACATTTTTCAGCATTCCTTCCTTGGGTCTAACATCCTTTGAGTCTACATCCTGGTCCGTAAAATACAGGACTTTAAAGAAGTCTCCTTGAAAATGTGTGCCTTTCTTTGCAGTAATTTTCCTCTTGGGGGATTGGGAGAATGACTAGTACTCCTGCATCTACTTCAATATGAGATAATCACGTACATGGAAGTCATCCCAGGCAAAGCCCAGCAGGAGTGGGTGTGGCTGAGCAGTGAAGCCCCACCTCTCTTCTGGACTGGCCTCCTCCAGTACTTCAGCAACTGACAGAATGAAATTCTTTTCCATTTCAGATCCTGTTACTCAATGGCTTCTCAGTAAATGAAGCCAAATCTTCATACAAATAACAATAATACCCTAACAATCAGAATGCTAATTCTGTTGTTCTATTCAACAACATCAACTATTTTGTGCCTTTGCTTTTCTGGATAAAAAAAAAATAGATTATATTGTATCATACTAAACTTATGGAACAATAACAACAACAATAGTAGACTAACACCTACATTGCCATATTATATGAGGCTAACTCTGCAGAGGGATGATTAAGGAATGGGAGGAAGAAGGGAAAAACTTCATGTCAAATTATGGCTGCTTTGGTTACTCAAGCCTTTCTGCAGTATTGGTTATTAGTGGGCAATAATGAAGCAAATTACACATGCATATTGCTTCTGAGTTATCAACAATGCGTTGAGCAGTAACCTTTGAAGCTGTCAGGATCTTTTCAGGGAGGCAATTAAAGTGAAAAATGAGAGTGTGCACAACTTCCATCACCCAATACCTCATGTCCCAACACCACCTACGAGCACTGACTTCTGAGTGGGTGCAATCTGAATATTTATTAATGCAGATCTGTTCCCATTTGTTCATCTTCTTTTCTTGTAACCCAAGCTACCCTCACCTGACAAAAGAGATATTTTTTTTCTTTAAAGGGCAACTCTGACACTATGAATCACATTTATCTGAAACTTACACACACTGTGACATTGTTCCTAGCTGCATTAAAATAAACTTTCTTTCCCCTTCCCCTTCAGGAAATGTAAGTTTAGGACAAGCTAGGATTCCAAAGGAGAAAGACGTTGAGAAAGAAGTAATCCCAAGTAGAAAAGCACTAAATAGCCAAGCTGAAAATAAGCAAGAATAATTGATGTTTAAGGAAAGTCAAATATATACCTGTCAAGTACTATGTGGCGGGCATTGACGCACTCTTCCTGGACAGAAAAGAAACAAAGCCCGGGCTCTCTAGCAGACCATACTCCCTGCCACAGATGTTGTCATCCATAAATTTCATATTAGAGAACCATGTAATCAAGTTACAAAATTAAAAAAAAAAGCATAAGCCTTATCTTTTAAGTCAGTTTATAACTTTCTGTTGTGTGGCATCTGTAGTTATCCCAGGCACTTGTAGTTAATGGTCACAGGATGGATACACTTGCTACGGGAAGTACTTCATATTGATTTTAAAGAGATCATAAAAATCTTAAGAAAAAAAAAAAACACTTGCTCTTCCGCTAACATGTAGGAGTTGTTTACGGTGTGACTGTCTTTGGATTGACATACCTGTAAGGACTGGAGTGAAATACAAGAGCTATCCCGGAGGGAGCTGCTGATAGAATGGAGCGCCCCTACTGACACTGCTGTGTAAAGAGCCCAAGGATCTTCTCATCCACTTAGTCACTGGCCTGGAGACTGGTGGCTCTCCACTAGAACTACAGATTAGTATCTCCTGTTGACTGGACAGACTCTGAGGGCCTGCCCTATCCCCAAAGATTCGAGTGTGAAACCAGACTGAAGATTGCGGAGGCTTGGAAATCAAGAAGTATGAAGTAGCTCAGTGATAAAGGGCTTGCTGTATAAGTATGACAACCTGAGTTGATTCTTGAAACCAAAAAAGTGAAAGGAATACTGCAAAGCTGTCCTTAAATTTCTATATGTATGCCTTCCTAACACATATCACATCATAGACAGACAGACAGACAGACAGACACACACACACACACACACACACAAACACACAGAGAGAGATTGAAGAGAGAGATTGAGAGAGAAAGAGAGGGAGAAAAAGAGGGAGATGGACAGACACACAGAGAGACATAGACAGACACACACACCAGTACACATAGACACAAATTTTCAAAAGAACTGCTTGGAGAAGTTATTGAAGGGAACAATTTGAGTCTTTTCCCAAGCCCCCAAAGCAATTGTGAAACTGGAAACAAATGGGTTGAGTATGCTGCAAAAGTTTTGTGGATAAATCCATGTGGTGAAATCTTTTGTTCATGTGTGTTTGCATGTACGCATGTATGTGTGAATGCATGTAGAGGCCAGAAGTTGATGTAGGGAGTTTTTCTTGGTTTCTCTCCACCTTACTGTACGTACTATTTTGAGAAGGCATCTCTCACTGAACCTGGGCCTCACCAGTTCAACCAGACTGGCTGGCTAGTAAAATCAGGGATCTTCCTGGTTTTTGGCCATCTATCCTGGGATAACAGGCCCTTGCTGATACTTGGCTTTGAGGTTAGAGCTGGGGAATCAAACTTAGGACTCCTATTTATTCAGCAATAGCTTCACTGACTGAGCCATTTTCCCACCCCCTAGTGAAACTACCTGAAGCACTGCTTACATTTTCCCCTCCTCTACTTTCTAGGAAGGGCCAAACTTAGTAATCATGTGATCAACTTAGTGTCTCCATGTATTTTTAAAATTAACTCACAAACCTTCAATGGGAAGCAGTCTTCCTGTATTCTGATGACTAGGGATCTTTTCTTTTGTGTGGAGACCACTGATGGTATTTCCTAAAACTAACAAAGCTCCATCTCTTGAACTTTGGGACCAAGGATTTTATGTAAGATTGATTCAGATAGTGTGTCCCCTGTGCTGGTATTCTTCTCCTCAGTAACAAGTCAGGTCATTATGAAGCAGGTTAGTTTTGTATTCTGAGAGCCTGTTTCATTTAGGATTTGGCAAACACCACCACCACCACCACCACCACCACCACCACCACCACCACCACCACCACCAAACCATAACCAGTGCCTCCATTATTCCAGTTTCCCAGGGAAGTCAAAGAATTGCAACAAAACAAAACCCAACCAACCAACCACAGGAGAGAGAGCTGAACATCTGGATTCAGATTACACAACGGCTCTACCTACAGGCTGTAGTGGTTACAGCTTGATCTGAACAGCTCTGGCTTGCCTTCTAGGGAATCACATATGCTGTGTTCCCAGATGGGGTGCAGAGGTGACACACAGTTTGGGAAGGATGGCTCTGGAGCCTGTAGAGGCTAATGAGTAGGGACATAGGATGAGCAGTATCACTGATGGTGTGGATCTGGGCATTGGGAAGTCCCTGGCCCTCTCACTTACCACTTGGCAGATGGCTCCTGACAATCTTGGCTTCTGCAGAAGGATTAGGCAATTCTAGACTTGGATATTTTTTTTAAAAGTTTTTCTCTTGTTTAGGCAACATTATATGGAAATTACTAATTACTGATTTGTTTTGATGCATGCTAACTTCATGACTGGAGCAAGTTTCTCAGGCTGAGCTTTGTTTTTTCTGATACAAAAGTCAGTGACTTATAGCTTATGCAGTTGTTATGAGGTTGTTAAGGGAATTTAAGGGAGATAAGCTGTGTACTACACAGAGTACAGGGGCTAGCTAGTACATGGTAAATGCCTAATAAATCTTAACAGATACCATTATTTCAGGCTGTTGGTGCTCACACTGTGGTCTTACAGTTGTGAACAATCAATCATTCCTAAGTGGCAGAAACAGCAGATGAAAGTCTTCTTACCATCTCGGGGCCTACCATGTATGGGTGAAGAGAGATCAGTTGCTTTTCATGGGCAGTCCTCACAGCAGAAGTGCTCCTCTGGAAGAGTAGAGGAGGTGGAAAGTTCCTGAACTGCTTGTCCTTTCCCAAAGGAAATACAGCAATCAGGAAAGGCCCTAACGTTGGTCTCCAGTGTGCTCTGACTTCCAAGGGCTTGTCTGCTCCTCTTGCTGCTTCCCTCCAGTAGAAATAACTAGTCTCAGCACTGAACTCATTTCCAGTTGCTTTTGCTTTCTTGTAAGAGGCTCAAATACAGCTCTGGCTGCCCTCAGACTTGCTAGGTAGTCAAGGATGACATTAAACTCCAGATCCCCCATCTATCTCCTGAACCCTGGAATTACAGGCTTGTGTGTGGTGCTCAGCATAGCCCTGAGTCCTATGTCACTCCTCAGTATTAATACTCTAAACTAAACTGCCAAGTGGTCTCTCCTTTCTAGATTATAGAGTGGATCTTATCTCTTGCACGAATGAAAATGAATTCTTATTGCTCAACTAAACTTAACAGCATATAACCACTAAAATGTAAGATTTGTTTTTCTTTGATTTTACATAGTAAAAAAATGTTTTTCTTCCTATATTGTTCAACATCACTTTACACATTTCAGAAACACTCTGAGTATTTCCTAGGCATTCTGCCTTGCACATTATTCCTTTGAATTCAGTTCAATCGTGGATACCAGTCAGAGGCCTGGTAGCTTCATAACAGGCATGGGACTCCCTATCTTCTAAGAACATGTTACGTTGCTGACTTTCAATACCTGTGTATAAAGATGAGTTGCTCTTGGGGCTGGTTGGCGTTGGTTCTATCCCCACAGTGTCAGAAATGAGCAGAAGCATCAGCATGGTATCAGATGACCGGCAGAATGGGACAGACACATAAGGTAAACCAATTCTCTCCTTTAAAAAAGTTGCTCCCTCCTCCCACACCGATAGCAATTTTAAGTTCACAGCAAAACTGATAGAAAGGAACAGAGATGTGTTATATCCTCTCTCCTTCCTGACAAGGATAGTCAACATTGTCATTTCCCTAATAGATTGTTTTTTTTCTAGTCAAAGGTGCTTCATGGAATTCTTTGGAATGCTTTGGAAGAGATAACAAATGAGATGCCGAGCTCCAAACAAAAGGTGAAGGTTCTGTATCGTGTCTAAGTAAAATGGACTTTATCAAAGCAAGTTCAAGACCACGGAGTCCTCCATGGGGCTTCAGGGACTTTGGGGCTTGGTAAGCTTTATTATCAGCAGAGTTCAGAAAGTGGAAGGCAGAGATGTTAATGAATTTTCCAGGCTTTCTTAAGACAAGGTTTAATAGTCTAGTTATGGCCACAATATCATAAGACATTGAATCATCTTAGGGGTAGGGTGGGGGTGGAGCTTGGCCTTTCAAAAGAAGGGAGAGATAAAATATGCTTTAAACACATCAGTTACAGAATGTCTTCAAGCTCTGTCAGTCTGTCTCCTCCCTTAGGTCACACACTTCATTCAACGAATTTTTCAACATTTCACTGCAATTCATACCCACATATACATTCTAAATTCTAACTAGCACACTAATCTCCCAGACTCAAATATAAGTTACAGGAAACATCATTTAACTTTAGTAACATGTAATATACCTTGATTAATAAATTTCATTTCTTCAAATATTAGGACAGTTCATTAAATTGATCTTACACCTACTAATAATAAGCCCTAACTGGAGACATTTAAGAATATAAATCTTGCTAAATTATGAATCAATGTCAAGCACTAAGCTCTCCTTTATTATTTACCTGATAATATAATCTTAGGATACAGAATACTTATAATTTGGCTGCACCAGTCAAGCTTTCCAAGCACATCTCTCAACTGTTGTCCCTTCAGGGCCTACACCCAGCGGCTCTTGATGTCCCTGCCTTCTATATGCATCTTATTTGCACACTATCCTTCCTGTTTCCACTAGTCTGTATGCTCGTCTCTGCCTTGTTCTGAACCTCATGCTCTGTCCTGGCTCTTCTGTGACTGGTTCTCCATTAGAGGAACCAGGATGAAATGACAGTGTAATAGGAATGGATGGGCAGGTTTCTGTTCTACCATTCCCACCAAGTGTGGTTTGGGACAGTGGCTCCAACTGTCTACTCTACTGGGAGCCATGGCTATGACAGTGACCCCTCTCTATGGTAATTACTCCTCTCCTATGACAATGACCCCTCTCTATGGCACTAACCCCTCTATATGACAGTGACCTCTCCTCTAAGATGCCATTCTTTCCATGTTTTGGTCATACTGTCACTTCTGCTCCTTCAGCATCCTGCTCTTGCTTGGTCCTCCCATGTACTTGAATGTAACACTCTTTTGCTGCCAGATGATACACCTTTGTGATACACACTGCTTCACTGCCTGAAAGGGCTCACCTACTTCTCTTTGATCATCCTTAGATTCATCTTCTAAGGTCTCATCCAAAAGTTACTTTTCTCCAGTGTATTCTACTGCACTACAAGGCAGAACCTGCTTTAGTGCACCAACTAGTGAAAGGATGAATTACATTGTAGTGTTACTGTTCCCAACAGATTCAGCCTCCCCAAAAGCATCTCTCTTCTGTCTCTAGTACTTAGCACAGATGTGTCAAGTAATTATGATTACAAAGAAGCCAATAAATGAATGAATAGTAATAGGACTTAATTACCGAACACAACAAAGTTATGTGCCATTAAGTAGTACTTCCTGACAAGACTATTCACAAAGCTACTCCTCACAGTGACCCCCACTCTGGGATGATTTAGTCTAAACGCAGCTGCTGGGATCCAGCTGGAGACAAATGCTGATTGCTGCACAGTGAACCAGCTAGGTAGGTCTTCCCTAACTAGTTCCCCATAATCCCATATCACCTGGCAGGGTGTTTTCTGCTTATTATGCTAATTAGATTTTACTTGAAAGATGTAATTATTGCTGCAACCCAAGGAAATAATTAATGGCCAATTTTAGTGGGCAAAATATTCATTAATCAAGTCAACAGACAAGAAACCTACAGAGTTTAGGGGAAAAAAGCCCTCAGAGAGGAGGAAAAAAGATAATCACCTAGAGGGTTTTCCTGTCTCGTAAACGTGGGTTAAGTCTATTCAGTTGCAGTCTTCTGAAAGCTCCCGCTTCAGAGGTCATCCTATGCCTTCCAAAGACGTCTATGCTCAAACATCTGGCTTCGAGTCCCATTGTGAGACAGGACTTACTTATTTTAAAAATAAAAGATTATTTATTTTATGTAAGAACGAACATGTTTGCATACGGTATTATTATTCAGCTACCAAAAATTCTCTTTTGAGACAGAGGCTCTCACTGGCCTAGAACTCATCAATTAACTAGTCTAGCCTGTCTCTGCCTTCCCAGCTCTGGGATCAACTTCAGGTTCTCCTGCCTATAAGGCATATACCTTACTGATTAAACTATCTCCCTTGTCCTATTTAATAATGTGAAACAAAAATATTTTGTGATCACAAGGAGACAAACACTGATCTCAAAGTTGGTCTCTTTGAAAGGCTTACCTCCCTTGGAGATGTCTGAGGTCACAGACACCACTTTCCGATCTCTTACACTAAAGGCAGATAGAAGATAGTGGTCATAAGAACCCAATTAAGGTTGGCAAATGTTTACATCATCATTGTGCCTTAAAAACACCTGGCTTCTCAAATCCAAGGGGGGATGATCAGAGCCTGGGAAATACAGGACATTAAAGACAAAGATGCTCCGAAGAATGGTATGTCAATCTTAAAGCATATTGCACCCAAAACAAACAAACAAAAACCATAAACCATGTCCTCTGGCTTGTTCCCTCATAGCCCTTTCATAATATCCATGCCTTTAGGTTTATGGTAGTATACATAGTTTGATTGATATGTCTCTCTGCTACATTATATGGATTTAAGGACAGGAGATAGGTCACAGAAGGCAGCATATAATCACTGGGAGTCAACTTAAAACAACAAAAAAAATTTCCATGTTTTCACTTAATTTTAAACACAAACAACCATATTCTAGCTCCTACTTGCCCATAAAGCTGTTTCACAGTCCAGAAAAGAAATAATTTCATTTTAAATACTGTTCAGCATCCACATCTTAATGGTCTAGATGCTGAAACTTTTCACTCAAAGTAATGATCTCCAGGAGTAAAAATAATATAATTATAACTGAACTACTTGGTCAGCTAAATCATAACCAGAAATGCATGGATATGTGTTCATTCATGTGCAAAAAGAGGGGGGAGGAAAAGAAAACCTTCATTCTGGACCATCAGCATAGCACTAAATTTTGATCTGTCATTGAAAACAGTCGCTTCTACTTCTGGCATGTGCCATGACAACAAGGTACAGCAATTGACAAAGACAGTTCATATTTCACATTAAATCTCCATCTGACCTTAGGAGTACAAGATGGAGAGACTCATGAATAAAGAATTATTGGTTACATAAACAATTCTTTTCTTCTAAATACTCTCTCTCTCTCTCTCTCTCTCTCTCTCTCTCTCTCTCTCTCTCACACACACACACACACACACACACACACACACACATCCCAAGAAAACCTCTCTGAGTCAAACCATAGAAAGGTCTTACCTGCCTGTGAGGTAATGTACTATTGGTAATACATTTGTAAGATTGGGCAGTACAGACCCAAAGTGTGCTCTCCAGGTGGCTCTATGGTCTGAAGGACCCAGCAAGCCTCCATGAGTACTTCAGTGGAGAACTTCTCGGGTTCAAAGGTACTGCCAAGTATTGTGGGTGTGTCTCTGAGAGGCAAGGCTCAGGGGTGGGGCAGAATGGTGCACGGGGAAGCAAGCCCATCTGGTGTTCTCCCCACTGCTTGTGTTGAAACTACACATGAATCTGCATTGAAATGGAGTTTTTAATCTTTCTGTAAGTCTGTCCTTAATTGAAACTCGGAGAAAAGCCTTGCAGGCATTTCCTTTATCTCAGCCGGTATCTCCACAGAGTGACTAGTCTTTTACTTCCATCTCCCAACTCCAGAGCTTAATAGCTCAGCACAGTCCGAGCTACTCTAACTGAACTTGGATAAAAGACTCACTATGTGAAGCACCTGCATACAGTTCATCCAGGCCTGAAAGCCGCTGTAGTGTTGGACGGGGTAAGCCCCATGGATGCTCTCTTCTGGACCAGCACCCAGCACTGACACTTCTACAGAAACAGAAGGCCATTCAGGATGGGTCATGTACTAGAATAGTAAAGAGCTGCTCAAGCTGCCTGCAGGCCCTGGCCTAGCTGCAGGGGGGAGGGGCACCTAGGGTTTCTGATGTGCAGTTGGAACATTAGGCATCAACCTTTCAAACAAGATTCCAGTTAATGATCCTGCTGATCATACTAGGGGCAGCTCCTCGAAGCAATGCACTTAAATGACCACAGCAGCCTAGTAATCTTGGATTAGGTAACAGTGTCATGGGTAACTGAAGGCTACAGGCTTCTCTGGTGCAGTAGCCAAGGACAGTAATACTATCAGGAACATTAAGGAGGGACTGATGGCACTGGTCCTTAATCCTATCCCATTGTGGGTCACAATGAGACAAGGACTGAGGAAACTTGTCCAGGAGACTTCAAGCCATGGTGCAATCCTTAATTTCAGCACTAATATCTGAATCACCAATCATGTGTTCCTTAGTTTAGAGACACAAGGTGTGGCCAGCAAGAACAACAAACTGCCTCTAATATTTTAATAAAAATCACAGCAAACTTTCCTAGCAATGGGCCCAAGATCAACTTTTCTGAAAGCAACTAGTGGTAGACCTGGGCTGGAAACCAACCCATGGCTGCTTGTTAAATCAACTCAAGCAGTAGATCTTACAGCTGTAAAAACAGTGGTTTAAAATCCAAGCTAACAGCCACCCAAATAGATGCTATACTTAAGTTTTAAATCCACATATTCTTCAACCACTGTCAGCTAAGAGACATGGGAAAGGAATAAAGAAAAGGCCAACAGCATCAGTTTTTCTCAAGAGGACACTGGCTTCTGGCTCCAGTAATTTCAAGTGCAGAAGCCACTGACCAGTGATTCACAGGGAATCGTGAGGGTGACTTGGACAGTGTTTCTCTCCCACCCCTGGGGATCTAGCTGTGTCATGACCTCCAGCTAGCAGTGAAAACATAAGTGTCAGAAAACTCAATACTTCTGGGTTGTCCGATGTTAATCTTTGAGGAGTTTCTGGAGTAGCAGTAAACAGGAAGTTGTCGCCTCTGAAAAGGCTCTCTGTTCCTAGGAAGGCAAGAGCATGGAATGGGAGGTCGTCCACAGGACAGCCACACACCTACCAGCACACACAGAGCCACACACGGGGCTGGCAGGATCCTCAGCCACTCCTATCCCAGACCTCTCATAAGCACACAACAGAGAGAGAGAGAGAGAGAGAGAGAGAGAGAGAGAGAG
>JADRCD010183628.1:35878-51512 GCA_019843815.1 Montemys delectorum
GGGGGGGAGAGGAGGGGGAGGGGGAGGGGAGGGAAAGAGGGAGGGAAGGAGGGCTCTGCAATCTACAGTTTTGTAAGTCCCACTTTTAGAACTCAGAGAAAGACTGACATAGCTTCAGAGTCCTCAGAGAACTTTGGCATAGATTCTTTTGGGCAATTCCAGGAACCATGTGGGAAAGGGAATAGGTTTTTTTGTTTTGTTTTCTTTCATTTTGAAAATTGAGGAACTGAACAGACATAGTCACAAAGATTATGGGGAAAATGGCTAACTGTTACAGGTCATCAAAAAAGGACATCAGGTCAAAACTAAGCAAATCCAAACAAAGCATGAACTCTATTCTAGTTAAGAATCTATCACTAAATTAATATAACTAAGATGCCAGTAATTTGAAAAAACTGGGGTTGGGAACACAAAATAATTCTGTATTTTTTCTGTAAACTTAAAACTAAAACAAAAAGGTTGTTTAAAAATGAGGAAACAGGTGATACTCAGACAATAAAAGAGGCAGACACAGCTGCACTGTTTTCTGTATGCTTAAGATATTTTTAGAAGAGTTTGTAATTGAAAATATTTTAGGCTTTGAAGTTATAAAATATACACACACACTCTCTCGCATGTGTATACACATATACACACATAGATGCACACAGGCACACACACAAACACACACACACAGATGTACACTCACACACAGTTAAAAAATTGTCTTCTCAAAGAAGTAGAGGATTTGTGTGGAAAAAAAATGCTATGCTCATAAAAGGCCTGAAATATACTTCGGCAATCTGTTGCTATGGATCCTTTCAGTAGCAGCCACCATGCTCCTGACAGATGACCCAGAAAGAAGATGGGCTTGGTCCACCCATCTCCAAGGACCCAGGCCCCACATCTCCCTGACATGTGCTGAGGTCTCCACATTCTCCTTTGAGGATATTTGCTCCTTGAGGGTTGCATCCCAACATGTTCTCTTCAAATGGTGGGCTACAACATAGGGAGTATTGCCCCTCACACACCAGTGGCATCTGAATGATAACCACAGTTCAAATGAACTGCAAGGTGAAAAGCTACCCCAGCTTTACAGCCAAACCATTTAGCCATCTACCTATGTTAGTCCTTTGCTGAAGGCTGGATGACCTTAAATCAGTGGGGAAACCTGCAAGTTTTCATTTGGGAGTAGTGATGACTCAGCTGTAATTACAGCTTTTGGGAGGTGGAGGCAGGAGGATCAGGAGTTCAAGGCCAGGCTCAGCTACAGGAGACTGTTGCAAGCCAGCCAGCCAGCCAGCCAGCTACTCCATCTTTCATCTTCCTTCCCTAGCATCTTAGAGGCCAGTAGGAGCTTACATCAAGTCATTTGCATACTGCTTTCTGACATTTTCTAGCCCTCCCAGGAGTTAAAAACATACTGGAACCTGGAGATTTTAGGGGAAGGAGGGATCAGAGGCCTGGACAATCCATAAACTGAATTGGAATTCCTGGAATAGTAGGGTCTTCACAGCTGTCCACACACTCCTGAGATTGGCTATTTTTGCTCTGCTGTTTCAATGCCAACACCAAGGAGTGTGTATGGAGGCCAGCCTTCTCCTAACACCTTCACCCTGACACTCACTTAGACCGAAGGAGAGAGGATGACAGAGAGGAGCCATTAAACATTATTTTCAAGGTCAAGACACAAATACCAGAGCTTACTGGTTTGCTTTCTACACCAAACATATCCATCTCACATGCCTGCTGGCTGCCCTTGCTCTTGGATATGTCATTACCTTGTTTCCTATTGTTCTCCTTTCTCCTGCAATGGACTCAAACCTACCCTACCCCCAACAAGCCCATAAAGTCCTAAATGAAGCCCCAAAGGGGATCTACTTCTTTCTGCATTGTTCACTGTCTCATTCAAACACAGTTTATTGAACATTTACTATGTGCCACAAACTCTTCCAAGTACTAGAAATTTAACAATGATCTGAAAGGAGAAAAATTCCTTCTGAAGGGCAGGGAGTGGGGCTTACATCATAGGGAAAGAGGTTCATGGGGACAAATGTAAACACATTCTCTTGTACATAGGATGTCAGGTGCAACCTTCTAGGAAGGAAAGAGAACACAAGAAGCGGATACAGAGACAGAGGGTCTTCTCATGGCACCTGGCCTCATATACTAATTCATTTAATGTGTCCATGCTGCCTCCTCGGCTGGATAGTTCATTCTTTCTTGAAGGGCAGAGCTATTTTGGAGTTCTTTCAGCACAGACTTATGAATACAGTAGGTGATCTACCAGTTCTGTTGTATGAAGGAACTGAGCTGTTTTATTGGAGTTGATTGACACTTTAGAACCCCAGACCTCTGGATTACTCTCTAGGGGAGTTGTGCTTGGTGACTGTTCCAGTTCCATTCCCCATCAATCTATGGCAGAGCTGTGTCCTGGGCACTGGGGTAGCCCCGACCAGATGTGGTAAAACAGCCAGGGCTGAGGCTTGGGCATTGCCTGAGTGTGTCCCTGGGGGAGGTGTGGTCCTTGGGATTGGAAAACGTTGTATTAAGATGTAGTGACTCGTGAAAGTTTGTCTTGTCACCATGGCATTATCCACCCAAGAAATGAAGAGCATTCTTTTAGGACTTTGAGTCAGTTCTCCAGAGACTGAGGTGACTCCATAATGTTCTCTGGTTTTGTGTCTTGAGATTTGATCTCTTCCTTTCACACACTCAGGCACATACCATCCATCTTCACTGTCTCACCAGGACCCAGCTAATACTTGCTGGCATCATGCCCTTGGACATCCAGAACTATGAGTTCAAGAAACCTCTTTCTTTATAAATTTATCCAGATTCAAGTAATTTTATTACAGGGACAGAAATCCAGTTAACATAGCCCATGAAATCCTATACTTATGACATGGGCATTTTGGTAAAAAAGGTCACCACAGGATATGTGATCATTTGTTTGAAAGAAACAAGCTAAGGGATGAAAAGGAGACTGGGCGAAGTGGCTGGGAGGAGGAGGTGGGGTGGGAAAGGTCCTTCTGAGGAGACAATGTTCCAGCTATAGTCTAAAGCCAAGAAGGACCCAGCTGGGCAAAGGTGAGAAAGGACTGGGCTGGGGTGGAGAGCAAGGCAAAGGCCTAGGGGTGAAAACGTGCTGTGTGCAAAGAACCATGTTCCAAGGCCAAGGCTGAGAGAAAGGTGCTGGTTCTCCCTGGCTCTGTTGGGTTAGGGAGTGAGTATTACTCCAGGCAATGAGAAGCCACAGGTGCTACTATAAAGGAGAGAATGAGATTTACATTTCAAGATCCCTCTAACAAGACAGCTCCCAAGTCAGTGACAAGCTATAGTTAGGCCTGCTGCGCTAGCACAAGAATTAAAAACTGTATAGTCACCCTATACCAAACCCATTATAACTATTGGGATTCTATAACCATTGATAGTCTCTGAGTCAGTCAATCTCCAAACCAGTAAAAGATGAATTCAATATATCTGACAGGGTAAAATTAAGGCTACCCTGCATCTTAATTACACTACAATTTTAGTAAGGAAGAAGAGAAAATTCAATACACATCTCTCCATGATGTCTCTTCTGTTTCATAGGAATGTTGGAATCTGTCTTGATTGGGATAAAAAGGGCTCGTTATGGCTGGCGGCCTTGAGATGCTGAGAGTCTTATTCTCAAGAAGCTTGCCCGAGTTCCCTTGGCAGGGCTCCAGCTTACATAACCTTTCCCTAATCTTTCCTTCCCTGTCTTGTTTTCACATTTCGAGTCATCCTTGTGGCTCCTCTGCTAATGCCCACCAAGTTCTTCACACTGACACACTACTTTAAAAGTTATATTCCAGAAGCCTCTGCTAGGGTCCCTCCCAAATCTTTCTAGAAGGTTCAATGAGCTCTCTGCCTCTATACTAGACACTGGAAAACTCAAAAGGATCAGACAAACCAAGGTCTACTTCCTGTCTTGCTTTTGTCCTCTTGGTCAAACCATCTAAAGAAAGGAATACACACTCTTACCATTGCTGTACCTGGCTGGCGTGAGGATGGCCATGTGGGTTTGGATTATACCCCACCCTCACATTCCATCTCCAAATCACAGACTGTCAGGGGAGGAGTGACCTTAGCAACACCCATTCGATAGATTTCAGGTTGATCTAAGGAACAGCTCTAGGAGAGCTGCAGCTAGAGCTTGCCCAGAGTCTTCCCCTGTGTGAGCAGTCACTCCAGCCAACCCTCCCACTGTCCTCATTAACTGTACGTCAATGTCCTACCACTCCACCCCCATCATGGATCTCTCTGGAAGAGAATGAATAGGTTGATATGCTATTCATAACGTGGTCCCTGTGCTATAGCTAGAACTCTTGTCCAACAAATGTTTGAACAAATGCTTGATTAGATATTGTTTTTTTTTTGTTTGTTTGTTTGAAATATGGTCTTACTCTACAGTGAAGGCTGATCTAGAACTTGTTATGTAGACCAGGTTGGTCCTGAACTTGCAGCAATCTGCCTGAGTGCTGCAATTACAGGCATAGGCCCAGATCTGTGATGGATTCTGAAGGCTCCCGTGGTTTGTTTTATGATATGGATATCTGAACAACAGTGACATGGCTTTTTTCCCACCAGCTTTTTGGAAAAACAGACTCAAGTCCAAATCCAGGCTCTGCTGCTACTTTATCAGTTGACTGTGGGAAGAAGGATGACTGTGGGTTCATCGTTCCACAATAAGAAAGCTGTTCTCATCTGCCTACCACTTTGAGAGTAAAACCTGGACGTTGCCCACGAAGCCTCTGTAAGTACACAGTCTTTCCTTCAAGTGCCATGACCACCTTTGTTTGGCTAGTGTGTTTCAGGTTTCTTTTCCTATGGGTTAAGCTAGAAAAAAAGGAAGAGGAGGAGGGCACACTGAGGATGGGGCAGGGCTAGTAATTCTTAGCAGATATCATTTTCTCCCATCCAATCAAAACCTTTTTTGGGTAAGAGATTAAACTATGCTTTAATTCATATCATTTTGTGAAAACTTGAATACATATGTTGATACAGTATTAACATGGGAGGTCTCAAGGTTATGTGTGGTGTAAGTAAGAATTAGGAAAGTATTTTAATTTGGAGAGTGTAGGAAAAGCTTGCTGTGGAGCTACAAGACAAGTGTGCAGGGGCCTGTGGTGCACAGCTGATGCTGTAGCAAGACCCTGGCAGGAGAGCCAGTAACTGGGCTTCTCAGGAGTTAGAAACCAGAGGCACAATTTTAATTCTGACATCCAGGACTGGTGCCATAGTGACATCTTGTGGTCACAGGCATCATGACAGACACCGACATATCTGTATAACTATTTTCATCATCTTTTAATTTTATGGCATGGAAACACAAATGTTTTCTTAACCACAAGTTCACTGTTTCCCACCAGGAAATAAGAAGCAAGAGAATCTGGTCACAGCTTGCTGGTGACTCTTATTCCAACTGCCTCACAGGGGACTCTTAGTGAAAATTTTCAAGCAGTTGAAGCTCTCCGCTGAACACTTACCTGGCACCTGAGACTTGGCCAGGAGTTACTAAACCTTGTTGGTTGTTTTAAAACTGCACCTGGGGCCCCCAAGTACCAGCCAACCCTGCCCTCTCATGAGTTCTAAGAGCAGTAAGGAGGAAATAAAGAAAAACCTAACATGCATCTTTGGAATTTCAAAATTAAATTTCTTTATACAACCATACCCTGGGGCTCCACAGTGATGGAAGCGGGCCAGCAGTCATCGTCCCGCAGGATCTCATATGATGCTGAGCGTTGATTGCACTCAAAGCACTTGTGGAATTCTGGTGGACTCTGGAGGGCTCATGCCAACAGGAATGGATGGCCCCATCATCACAAAGCAAAGAACTGGAGAGGAGCTGACTTGAGAGGGAACCCGAAAGGCTCCAATGTAGGGAATGGCAGTTGGTCTTTAGAAGAACAGTTTGAGGCCTTTGGAATCAGACAAAATGGGATTTGATTTATATGCTATAACCGGACAATCTAAGAATCTTCAAACCCTTCCTCCTTTGAAACCAGGGCTGATAAGCCACCTTCTAATGTGGTTGTGAGGAATGACTGAAGTTGTTGGAGAGTCAGAACACACCAGGAACACATACATGGTGGTGACGGTAGCTGTTAGTCAGAGAGTGAAGCAGTGCAGACTCAGACATGAGACATCACCACCTCTGATGACATTAGGAGCACGTGTGTAGTGGACTGAGAAATCAAAGACACAGGGAAATGCCTGGAGAGCATGCGGAGCCTCGGGTGCATCCAGCACCTCCCAAGCTCCCACAGCTCGTGTCTCAAAACCTCAAATCTGCTGCCACCAACAGACTGGCTTATTGTTTTCTGTTTGACATTGTTACACTTACTTTGCTGCTTAAAAAAAAAGATCAACTAAAAAAAGCAGGGAATCTAGAAAACTATGAGAAACAAGGAACCTAAATCAACAGTCCAAAAGTTCAGCCTGCGCATGTTACTAAACTTTCTAGTGTTCTCTGAGTATTTAAAAAATGGCAGCAGACTTCATACTATAAATAATTATAACCTAAAGCTTTCTTTCCATATTTTACTATTCATACAGCACTTCCTAATTCTTGGTTAGTACAAAGCTCTAGAGGGATTTCTTTGAGGTGAAGCCCCTCTTCTGCAGAAGCCTGAGTTAGCAGATGGCATATGACAAGCAAAGGAGAGGTCCATACAGGGTAAGATCAGGGACAGAGGCAGTTCACACAAAGATGTCCCCAAGGGTCTCACCTTAGGCAAGGCTCCCACATCCCCAAGCAGACTTGAGTGGCTCTCCTGAGTAGATCTCTGAGAAGAGCAGAGATTTCACAGCACCACAGTTGTTCTGTCAATCATTACTAGCTCATTTCCTCTTTCCCAGTGTACAGAATGGTAGGCACATCATAGACACCACTACTGCTAGGCCTTTGCAATTATGAACCAAACTGAATTTCTGCAAATGTTCTTTTCAAAATATCATAAAGAAGCATAGGAAATTCAGAGAAAATTTTTAATTATGTTCTAGGTCACAAAAAACCTGGGTTTTAGGTGAAAACCTTTAAAAAAAATCCTAATAATTAGAAGTGAATTCTGAAATTCCATATTTCTGGTATCTTGATAATGTATAATATAAACCTTGGTAAGAGAATACTCCATATATGATTATGAAAACTGGGATCATTTATTCCTGGGGATCCAATGCTCTTGTACACTTCTGCATACATACACCTAGTTATATGCATAAATTAAAAGGGGTGATGGCTAGAGAGATGACTCAGTGTTTAAGAGCAGTGACTCCTATTCCAGAGGAACCAGGTTTAGTTCCTAGTACCCACATGGTGGCTAACAACTTTATGTAACTCCAGTTCCAAGGGTTCCAACATCTTCTTCTGCCTTCTGTGGGTTTACAGATATCCATACACAGAATAAAAATAACTCTAGAAAATAAATAAAGAGGCCAAGCATAGGCTTAGAACTCTGCAGATGGTCTTCCATTTACAGAGGTTTAATTTTCAGATGGTGCAAAGGCAGTAAACATTCAGTAGAAACCCAGTGCTGAGTTTGGAGTATGTTCCTAGTGACTCACAATACAGTACTGTGAAGAGACATATCCCATTTGCACTGGCCACATTATCACTAAAGGATAAAAAACCTTACTCTCCATCACTAACATTCAGACTTTAACATTATACCCTCAACCCCACCCTGCATTTCTGGCATTGTAATGTGTTTCTTTGTCCTTGTGGCACCAGACATTAGATTGCTATATAATAGGCAGGCCTTTGGCCAGGTTTCAGAAACTCCAAGATCTAGAACAACTTCTATGTTGGCCTCTCATATAGAAGAGATGTGGGGGGAGGTTTGTTATTCAAGTGTGCATTGTTACTGAAACTGCACACTAACCTCCATCAAGAAGATCTGGGTGAGTGTGGGGATTATATGTCAGTCATATAATCATAAGTCAGTCATATAGTCATAGAATCATGTCAGTCAGTAGAATAGCCATGTACTTTATCATCCAAACTCTTAGAGTACCTCTAAGACTGGAATGGGGTGCTAGTGATAATTACGCTAAGACAAATGAGTAGCTCTGACTGGCTGGGACATACATTATTGCAGGTCTGACCTCAGCCTTATAACCTTGTCTTGGTTCTAAAAGCAGAGAGTAACTTAACATGAATCTAAGGCAAAAGATGACACAAGGTTAGGATAACTATAAAAAGATTTTTTTTCCTAAAGTGCAGAACCAACCTAAACTAGACCTGCTCTAAATCTGGCCTGAAGAGCTAGAACAGGCAGCCTGCCTTTAACCTAGGGCCTAGAGAACAGTCTCCAAATAGGTGAACACAAGAACATGAGAAAGAGACCCCACTGCAGCTGCTACAATGCTTACCAAAATGTTTGGGCTTCAAATTGATGGTCCTTGGCTCCTGAACTTCTATTGGGTCTTTTTTTTTTTTTTTTTTTTAAAATCAAAATCCCTGAAGTGCCCTACCATGTGCATCTGAACTGTCTGCTGAATACATTCCTTGTAAATTCCTCATCGTAAGGAGCCAGCCACCGAGGATAGCACTATGTCACTACTGAAATAACTTGCACAGGCTGCTTTTGTTCTTTTCAAGTTTGCAAACTTTATCCTAGCTGTCAGGAAGAATCTGCATTTTACCATTTGAGGATTTGTAAAAACAGTATTTCTTATGGAGACTGGCCAGAGTTTAAAGACAATATTGGCCCTTAACCCAGAACTCCAGACCCAGTTGTCTCTTACTAAAGGCTTTTAACTGAATAGAACCCAAATTAAGTATTCCTGGAGCCACCAGGGCTGGGGATGGAAGCAAGTTACTCACTGATTGGCTAATAGCAAGGTTCGTGGTAGACCTGCATAAGCCACATAATTCACTTCTCTACTTACCTCGGGTTTCCACTGCGTCAAGTCCGAAGCTCATTTGATTTGCTACACTGAGTGGCCTTCACACCTTCCCTCCTATTCTCCAGTGTGTCTTTTTCCATTACCCATGTTTAAAAACAGACTCTTGAATTTATGGGCATTTAGGACTCCAAGCTCTGGGCTCACCACAGACTAGGCCCCTAAATGGTAACAGCTGAGCTAGCTTGTTAGGAGGGTTGAGGCCCCCTCCTCTCCCTGGAGAAACAGGAAAGATGTATGCTTGGTCTCAGCCTGTGCCCACCTTGGGGGTTGCTGAGAGAAGTGGGGGGTGGGTACCTTGAGAATAGGGCAGTGTTGCTCTCATCACAAAGGAGGGAACTGTCTTTCTTTATTTGGGAAGAACTTCTCCTCAGCATGAACCCAGCTTTCTGACATCCAGTAGGAGATTATACTGCAGGAGTCTGCATACAAGCCATATTCTCTTTCAGTTATTAAAGTAGCCTTGCTTTTGTGACATGATGATGTGACATGAGTTTTTTTTTTTAAGTTTTTCATTAACAAAAATAAAGAACATTAATGAGTTGATACAATGCACCAGTGTTATAAAAATTTTACTGTCTCTGAAATGACAAAGCTGGAAAATGTTTGCTAAATCCCTGGCTAGGGCCTCTGATGAGCAGGAAGGGGGGAAGTGCTTGGGAGTATAGAGAAAGCAGCTCATCTGAGAAGCCAGTCTGCTCAAACAACAGAACCAAACAAATGAAAGAGAAAGTAGAGCTGTCTTTAGGGATTGTTCTTTATCAGGCTTTGGATTCACCTACATTTAGCATCGTGACTCCCTTGCAAGGAGAACTAAGAAAATCAGAGCACGTGGATGCAAAGGGCTCATCCGGGGAAATAGAGTTGGTGGGAGGCTGAGCTTCAGGCCTGAGTCTCTTTTCTTTCCTTGCTTATGCAGTGGTACTAGGGAGGCAGGGCTAACTGCCTTTCATTGAACAAATACCTCACAGCTTCTGAATGAATCAGCCAATTTCATGGAGACTTATTTCAAAACTCAAGTTATCATAGAGACATTACAATAGAATTTAATATAGTTTATGCATTTCCAATTATTTTACTTGAAAATGTGTTTCTAGAACTGCAACGTTTCTGAAGTTCCTATACTGAAATGAGGCCAACTTCAGTATAACATAAAAAACTATGCTTCTCCAACAGTACTATTCAGGAGAACCAAAAAAACTACTCAAGTAGTTAGAACACCCTTTAACTTCAAGAACTCTGTCTATTCTGTTGCTTGTAGCTACTACTAAAGAAGTATGTATTCATAAAACTATCAATGGACCAGTCTTAATTACTGTTTTATTGCTGTAAGTAGACACCATGACCAAGGTAATTTATAAAATAAAGCATCTGATTGGGGACTTATTTACAGTTCCAAAGGGTTAGTCCATGAGCATCATGTTTGGGAGCATGATTGCAGGCAGGTCTGGCTCTGGAGCTATAGCTAGGAGCTCACATCGGCAGAGAGAGTGAAACTAATATTGGAGTGGGTTTTTCAAACCTCAGTGCTCCCAGGGTCACACCTACTCCAACAAGACTCTACCTCCTAGCCTTCCAAAACAATTCCACCAACTAAAGACTGAGCCTTCAACATATGAGCCTATGGAGGCCATTCTCATTCTCATTAAGTAGGAGGTCCTTGAAAAATAACAAGATTGAAGAATTTAAGTGATTTCTCTTTGTGGATTTAGTTTAACCATCAGTTGCTACTTTACAAACTGGCACAAACCACAGTATGGCTTGCTCCCTCTGTCTGCCTGTCTGCCTGCCTGTCTGTCTGTCTATTTATATTCTATCTGTCTGCCAGCCTGTCTGTCTGTCTATCTATATTCTGTCTGTCTGTCTATCTATCTATCTATCTATCTATCTATCTATCTATCTATCTATATCCACCTATCTGTTGGCAGGGTCTCAGAGTTTCTGGCTAGCCTGAAACTCACTATGTAGATCATGCTAGTCTCAAAACTGTAAAGATATTCATGCCTTTGCCTCCAGAGTGCTAGAATTAAAGGTATATGCTACTATGCCTTGCCTTATGACTATATTCTTAAAGGTATACAGCATTTAGTATTAAATCTAGCTTTTTGTACCCATTTAATTGACTAAGTACAACCATATTCTATGAAATTCTTGTGTACGAATGACCTTTCTATTCTACTCACTTCAACTTCTACATACAGCAAGTACTCTGCCTGTGACACGAATCAAAACTGCATCCATTCATTAGCATATGCAAATGAAGACTTAAAAAAACAAGCATTAGTGCACTTAACTGTAATACTAGTTGGATCTGGCATCTCAGAATATCTTTATTGTTTTAGAAACACTATTAGCACTGGTGAATAATACTAAGCATTCACTCACTCATTCATTCATTCATTCATTCACTCATCACTCATCAAATAGGATTAGGCATCTATTAATATGTCAGCCATTGTCCTCAAGTGATGGGTCCACAGAAGTGAATTCAGACAAATTTTTGCCACTGTGAACTTTTCCATGTTTGAGAATAGACTGATAATAAACAACAAAATCATAAGTTCCTTAAATTAAAATGTAGAGTTTAAATAAAAAAGAATAGTTTCCCACTTTGCAACAGAAGCCCCTGAGTTTCTTAAATTTACTTCTTCATGTTAGGTGAAAAGTTGTTTTGTAAAAGATTTAACATAATTAATACGCCTAACTTAAAGCAACCTGGCCAGCATCTGCTGTCACCTGAGTTTTTGATCTTAGCCATTCTGACTGGTGTGAGGTGGAATCTCAGGGTTGTTTTGATTTGCATTTCCCTGATGATTAAGGATGTTGAACATTTCTTTAGGTGCTTCTCAGCCATTTGGTATTCATCAGTTGAGAATTCTTTGTTTAGCTCTGTACTTCATTTTTTTAATAGGGTTATTTGGTTCTCTGGAGTTTAACTTCTTGAGTTCTTTATATACATTGGATATTAGCCCTCTATCAGATATAGGATTGGGAAAGATCTTTTCCCAATCTGTAGGTTGCCATTTTGTCCTATTGACAGTGTCCTTTGCCTTACAGAAGCTTTGTAATTTTATGAGGTCCCATTTGTCAATTCTTGATCTTAGAGCATAAGCCACTGGTGTTCTGTTCAGAAAATTTTCCCCTGTGCCTATGTGCTTGAGGCTCTTCCCAATCTGTTGGTTGCCATTTTGTCCTATTGACAGTGTCCTTTGCCTTACAGAAGCTTTGTAATTTTATGAAGTCCCATTTGTCAATTCTTGATCTTAGAGCATAAGCCACTGGTGTTCTGTTCAGAAAATTTTCCCCTGTGCTTATGTGCTCGAGGCTCTTCCCCACTTTCTTTTCTGTTAGATTCAGTATATCTGGTTTTATGTGGAGGTCCTTGATCTACTTGGAGTTGAGCTTTGTACAAGGAGATAGGGATGGATCGATTTGCATTCTTCTACATGCTAACCACCAGTTGAGCTGTAACATATTTTTTAGGAAGCATTATACAAGAAATATTGAGGCTTTGCTTATTTTAGTTTTAGGGACAGGGTTTCTTTGTATCTGCCTGCCTTTGCCTCCCGGGTGCTAGGATTAAAGGTATGTGCTGCCACCACCTGGCTACTTTGGTTATTTTCATTTAATCAAGATCTTTAAATTTTTACTTATTTATGTATTTATTCATTTGAGAAAGGCTTTTAATATGTATCCCATGTTACAGTTTAAGAACTAGGATTATAAACATGTACCACTTCTTGCAGTATGTTACATTTATTTGAAATTATCAGGATCAAATTTGCTGGAAAGATGAAGATTAGTCCCATCAGTACCCAGGTAATTACAGCAGTTCATTTCTAGGAGGAAGCTGATCCCAGGGATGAGGCAAAAGCGTCAGGCAACACAGTGTTAGTCCGTGGTGGCGCTGAATGGAACACCTACTCCATTGGATCTCAGGAGTATTAATTTAAAACGTCTTTATTCTTAAAACCCTAGAGTAGTGAGTTAACACTGCACTAGGCTCATCAGATAAAGTAAATGTGCGTGAGCTAATGACGCACTGCCAACAAAGGCAGTGACTCCGCCTGTACAGTGATACACCTGACTGTAGATCTGAGCCAACCTGGAGACCTAAAGGGGCTCTGCTGGGGAGTCTGTGTCTAAAGAACAGAAAAGGAATATTCAGTTTAAACATACAGAAGGTGGCCTTGGCCCTGATTGTGGTGCAGCTGAGTTTTACAGGCGTGTAGAAGGCAGGCATGGAATACAGACAAATCAGTGTGGACAGGAGTAAGAGATAAAAAGTTTTAAATGTCCTTCACAAACATGTTTCTAGAGCAAGGTTCAAAGAAGAGACCTGGAAACTTTTGGTCTGGCTATTGCAATTACAGAACTGTCTGAAATTATCTAACATGCAGCCATGCATCCCGAGGAAAGCAATGAGACCCTGTGCAGGTGAGCCTCGAAGGTAAGTGACTTGCTATGGAGTGCTCTGCAGAAGCAGGGCTGCTGGCCTTTCTAAACACTGGCTTTGTTCCCTTTGGAAGGGAGGAGGGAAGATCTTGTAAACTTCACTTTATCTATGTCAGAGTGAGACTTGCACCACTAAAACAAGTGTGTGAGTTACTCTGAACCTTTCCACTATTTATAATGCAAAGTCCAGGCTGTCAATTACCATCTTACTTTAAAATAGTTTTTATTTATCTTTGTGTTGGTTTAACACTTTAAGTAATGTCTCTCTGTCTTTTGGTTTAGGGAGGAAGATAATAAAATTTTTCATTTCTATTTTGGTCTTTGCCAAAAGTAGGTCCTAAACATTTACTTGAGACAGAGAAGATGCAAACCTTCTCATGAGCTATTCAGACGAATATATCCATCATTTTCATTCCTGTGTTATGATTTATACCAACAAGGGCACAGTTGTCATTAAAAGTAACTGGTGTCCACAGACGCCTCATCAATTACCCAAATTACCTATTCTTGGCAAAGCTTGGTTACTCCACATGAAACATGTTTATATCAACTTCATATAAACATCTCCTAAAACTCCATTGTGGGTAAAATGCTGAGTCCTCCAGAGATATCAGGATGTCCAACCAATGCCTACATCTTTTCCTCATCTTTTCTACTGAGCTCACCTGCATTCATTAGACTCCCCAAAAGAAATCACCTTAGGAAAGAGGAGTATTGTACTGTAGATATTGGAAAGAGAAATTAGGCAGGGTCTTCTTTTCTTCTTTTTCCTTCTTTAAGACAGGGTCTCTCTGTGTAGCTCTGGCTGTCCTGGAGCTGACTTTATAGCCCACTGGCCTTGAACTCTCAGGGATCTCCCTGCCTTTGCTTTTTTTTTTTTTTTTTTTTTTTTTTGGTTTTTCTACACAGGGTTTCTCTATGTAGCCCTGGCTGTCCTGGAACTCACTCTGTAGACCAGGCTGGCCTCGAACTCAGAAATCTGCCTACCTCTGCCTCCCAAGTGCTGGGATTAAAGCGTGCGCCACCACCGCCCAGCAGACAAGGCCTTCTTGATGGCCATTTCTACCTGAGAAGTTGAGAAGTAGATATTCACAGAAAGCAAACACTAGCATCTGGGGGAGGCCTGATGCAGAACAAAAGCTGACGGAGTGACTAAGAGGAAGAGTTCGTGGGAAGACACCCCCGCTCCCTCCCCACTACCCAGCAGCTTGCCCTGTCCACCAACTGCTTCAGAGGATGGGAAGCAGAGGCTAGTTAGTAGCATGGTAAAATAAAATCCTTCCTGTAGGTGCTGGCACTTTTCCTGCACAGATCAATAGTTTTAAAATATCTATGTATTCATACTATATAAATTTTCCACTTAAAAGAGATGTATCTATACTTTGATAAAGACCATGGGAGCAAGGCAGGTACCTAAGCTTTATCATATGAGATTTACAGTAGGATAGAATATGAGGATGAGGATATTTATTTATTTAAAGGCAGAAAGACAGAAAAACAGAAACTGATTTACTTTGTAGGCCTGGCTACCTTGGAACTCACTATATAGACCAAACTGGCCTTGAACTCATTATCCTTCTAACTCTGTATACCCAGTGATAGGATTATAGCCATGCTCCAAGTCTGGCCTGAACCTCATTTCTTCTGCACTGGGGAAACTCTGCTTTCCCGAGACTATGTGGAAAGGTCTCACCTCACATAGCCAAGAGAGACAAGGGGCTGCTTCTCTTTCTAAACTATACCACAAATCTAAAGTAAGTTCTAAGGGCAATATGGCCTATTTATAAAAGCTTCCCATGGACATACAAAAACAGTATGCACAAAGCATGGTAGTTACAACACAATTTCCCCTTTGATTCCATGTTTGCCTTCTCCCATTTCTCTCTGTAATGTACAAAGGGGCACTGTGAATTCTCTATAAGAATAAATACAGATGGGGGGCCGAGGAGATGGGTCAGTGGGTAAAGTCCTTGGTGCATATGCATGAGGACCTGAGTTGAGATTTCTAGCACCCACATAAAAGCCATGTTACATGTAGTCAACCCTAACACTGGGGTGTGGAGACAGGTGGATCCAAGCAGCTTGCTGGCCTGCCAGTCTCTCTAAAACTTCCAGCTCTAGGTCCAGTGAAAGACCCTGTCTCAAAAAATAAGGTTGAGAGAAATAGAGGAAGATACCAGATGTTCATCTCTGGCTTCCACATGCATTTTTTAAAAATACATACCTGCACACACACACACACACACACACACACACACACACACACACA
>JADRCD010183629.1:0-11438 GCA_019843815.1 Montemys delectorum
TAACCATCATCCCATTTTAGAGAAGTGGAGACAGACAAAATGAGGTCCTCTTCTTGCCCACTGTCTACACAGAGCGTCACCCTACAGCCTACATCAAGCCCCTCAGTTTTGGTCTTTATGGCATATGGGACCATTTAGCCACTGGGGTTGGGCTTCCCATTCTGCCGAGAAATCACAAAGCTGTTTTTCCTTCTTCATGTGTCGTGAAGTATTTATGCCTCTGTCTTTGCCCTTCTCTGTGTGCACACCCCTGTGTTGCAGAGACAAAAGGACAGAGGAGCAGAAATTCTCTCTCAGCTGCCTCCAGATGATCTTCAGAGACAAACTGATGGTTGTCGTACAATTGTATATTTTTCTCTGCTGCCATTTGGCTGACACATACCAAATGTCAGTATCAAATGTACACTCAAGCTTTTAAAACATGTATTTTTTTCCCCAAGTAAAGAGTTTGAGATAGGAGGAATCTTTTGGTTAGATTGTTTCATGTTCAAAGTGAAAACCAAGAATGCCAACAGGGAAACAATCAGAAAACTATCTGACCACTGGCTGGTATACTCATTGCTCACTACTCCACAGAGCCATGGCCCTGGAAACTTCATTTTCCTTCATTATTATAAAACTCGATGTATAGTTTTATATTAAAGAAGACAGAGAAAAGGAATCATTAAGGGTCCTTCAAAGCTCCCTACCCAGAAGCCACCACCCTACATTTGGGGATGTTAACTTTTGACATTTTAGAAAATAAATTATATTATGTCTACACACTTTGCTGTTGTTCTAGGGGGTAAAAGGAAGGGAGGGAAAGGACTAGATGTCCTGCTCACATGAAGCTATGACCCAGGAAAACCTGTTGATGCTATAGAACAAGAGGGAAGGTTCCAGAGAGCCGGAAATGCTTTCTAACTGATCCCTTTGGGGATGGCAACAGAGGCACACAGTTGCCAAAACTCGTCACATTTAAGACTTTACAGTGTTTTACTGCAGATCTTTATATCTTGGCAAAATAAAACACACAAGAAGACTACTGTTAACCCATCAGATGCTGAGCTCTGACAAACTATCCACTCCTTTTCAGTTTCAGATAGGGTTTCAGACCACATCCTTCAAAGGAGGAATTCCCACCAGTTGCCAGACTCCATTGCTTCAAGTGTTTCCCCCCAAATCCTCCACCCACATTGCACTTCTCCACAGAGTCCAAGTCAATCAGAGAAGGAAGACAGAAGGGCTTAACTTTGGACTCCAGACACTTCTTTCTAGTCAGTACCTGGCATTCACAATGTTGTCCTTCATAAAAACAAATTATATGAAGTGGTTAATAATCCACATCAGCTTTATTAAATACCTCCTTATAAAATGTAGAATTTTAAGTTTAATAGGAGCATGAGTGTACTGAGTACTAGAAGCTATGAAGAAAATTAGAACAGCATTCCTCCACTGCCCCCACCCAAATCAGTCTGCATGTGGCCCACACTGGCTGTCATTTAGAGTTCAAGAACAAACACTCCCATGACAGTACCGTTGAGGAGCACCCACCTGGTGGAGGAAACCCACCTGGTGTCCAGTAAGTACAGTGCAGCCTCACAGCTGAGGACATCGCTTCTGTCAGTGCTCTCCAGGAGCAGTGCAGTTTCAGTTTCCACCACTGCTGGGGTGTGATGGTTGTTCTTACTTTCTTGCATTGTTTGGAAAGGTAATGTGAGGGAAGTTTCCACTACAAAGGGAAAAGGGGAGAAATAGGAAAGGAAAAAAATATTAAGGCCACAGGAAGTCTGCCTGAAGAGCTGCTTGAGGTGGGTATGGTTCAGAAGAGGCAAAGGCAAAAGCATAAACCTGGCTCTTGGGAAGAAAGAAAGAAAAAGCCAATTCCTCGCCAGCATTGCTGGTGGGATTGCAAGCTGGTACAACCACTCTGGAAATCAGTTTGGCCATTCCTCCGGAAATTGGACATAGTACTACCAGAGTACCCAGCTATACCACTCGGCATATACCCAGAAGATACTCCAACATGTGATAAGGATACATGCTCCACTATGTTCATAGCAGCCTTATTTATAATAGCCAGAAACTGTAAACAACCCAGATGTCCCTCAACAGAGGAATGGATACAGAAACTGTGGTACATCTACACAACGGAGTACTACTCAGCTATTAAAAACAATGAATTTATGAAATTTTTGGAGAAATGGTTGGACCTGGAGAATATCACCCTGAGTGAGGTAACCCAATCACAAAAGAAGACACATGGTATGCACTCTCTGATAAGGGGATATTAGCCCAGAAGATCTGAATACACAAAGTACAATCCACAAACCACAAGAAACTCTTCTTGAGTTTCCTTCTTCTTGAAGGAAGACCAAAGTGGTGTGGATACTTTGTTCCTTCTTAAAAGGGGGAACAAAATACCCATGGAAGGAGTTACAGAGACGAAGTGTGGAGCTGAGACTGAAGGAAGGACAATCCAGAGACTGCTCCACCTGGGAATCCTTCCCATATTCAATCATCAAATCCAGACACTATTGTGGATTGCTGGCAAGTGCTGGCTGACAGGAGCCTGATATAGCTGTCTCCTGAGAGGCTCTGACAGTACCCGACTAATATAGAAATAGAGACTCAAGCCATCCATTGGACTCAGTACAGGGTCCCCAATGAAGGAGCTAGAGAAAGGACCCAAGGAGCTGAAGGTTTTGCAGCCTCTTAGGACGAACAACAGTATAAACTAACCAGTACCCTCAGAGCTCCCAGGGACTAAACCACCAACCAAGGAGTACACATGGTGGGACTCATGGCTCCAGCAGCATATGTAGCAGAGGATAGCCTAGTTGGTCATCAATGGGAGGAGAGGCCCTTGGCCATGTGAAGGTTCTATGCCCCAGTGTAGGGGAATGCCAGAGCCAGGAAGTGGGAGAGGATGGGTTGGTGCACAGGGGGAGGGGGGAGAGAACAGGGTTTGTTTTGGTTTTGTTTTTTTTTTTTCCTTTTTTTCAGAGGGGAAACTGGGAAAGGAGATATCATATGACATGTAAATAAAGAAAATATCTAATAAAAAATAAATTTAAAAAAAAAAAGGAGAAAGCCAGTTCCTCCTGAGAGTCACAAGGGATGGAGCCAGCAGTGTGGCTGGGACTCTCTCTGTCTCAGAGCAGGGTGGACTAATAGGCCTTGAGCCCTTAAAAACAGAAGCATGGGGTCAACTTAAAAATCATACATTTATAGAAGTTTTAGGTCATTTGCACTCTGCCAATGGGGCAGGTACCATTTACAAGGAAATTTGCAATTGACCTGCAATTAACAAATTTAGTCAATCTCAGTGCTGGCCCTCAAGAGCTAGCCAGTGAACTAGACAGCTAACTGTAGGATCAGTGTCTAAATGAAAGTGCTCAGAAGAAAGCTGCCGCTATTTCATTTGAATAATACAAAGCAAGCATATGCTTCTTATGGCATCTCCAAGAAACTCCTAAAGGTGAAGGAAGGCCAGACCACCAGAAGAGTCTCTAAGGAAAACAGGGAGGTGTTTCAGAGACAGTAAAACTTGGCAAGTGTGTAGGTAACTGACTCTAGGCATATGGAAAGGACATGTGAGGCAAGAGGCAGATAGGATCAATTATTTATAGAGTTATCTGGGCATGAGGTAGTTGCCATAGACTGTCACATTTAGATATCATGAGCTCCTTCAGGAGTGTGTGTGTGTGTGTGTGTGTGTGTGTGTGTGTGTTTCACCCTTCCTGCTTTTGCATGTTTAAAAATTGGGGCCGGGACCAGGGAGATGGCTTATCCCATAAAAGCTCTTGGTATACAAACCTGACAGCCTGAGTTTGAACCCTTGGAACAACCAGTAGGTGGTTGCAGTGGTACCCATCCCTACCACAATGCAGTAGGTAGACACAGGAGAACCCACAGGAAACTCACAAGTCAGGTAGCCTGGAATATGCAATGAGTGGAAAACAGCAAAAACCAATACCCAAACTTGTCCTCTGATCTCCACATGGGCACTGTCGTTTGTACACACACACACACACACACACACACACACACACACACACATACGCACACGCACACGCACACGCACACGTGCTATACACATGCACAAAATTAAAGCAATAAATACTTAAAGAAAAATAACAATAGCTTAAGCCCATAAAGGTGAAGTAGATTCCTCAAAGACCGACACAAAAAGTTTTAGGACAAGGTAGAACCTTGACCTTTGCACCCCAACTCCTGACTTTAGGCCACAGTTCATCAGGAAGTCTTGACCTGATGAGGTAGTTCTGAGGACTGAATATGAGGGAAGTAAAAAATGCCTTTGTAAAGTGTGGGCCTCTGACAAGCATTAACTGTAAAAATAATTTGCAGCTAGATCTTTCTCCTACAGCCAATTATGTATTCAGCAAATACTTTCTGCATAAAAATGCCACGTGAGGCACCACTCTGGGCACTGGGGATGTAACAGGAGAAATCTCTTCATGACACTGTGCAGTAGGTCAGCCAGCTGACTCCATAAAGGACCAGCTCTGAGAGAAGCAAAAAGTTCAAGGTCATGCATCACTGTTTCTAAGATTGAAAAAGGAAAAACAACTTTTATGTCCATTAAAAGGAGGTTCGCCTTGAGGAAAAATGATGTTTCCTTACAACAGAAAACAGAAGTAGCTTTCTTCAGTGTCATGGGGGAGATATCATGACTCATCAAGGGAAGGGGGGGAGAAAAACAAGTTCTAGAACAGCAGTTCTCAACCTGTGGGTTGAGACCCCTTTTGGGGTTGACTGACCCTTCTTGAGGGGTCACCTAAGACAAGTGGAAAGCACAACTCATAACCATAGCAAAAGTATATTATGAAGTAGCAATGAAAATGATTTTATGGTGGGGGGTGTCACCACAATATAAGGAACTGTATTAAAGGACCACAGCCTCTGGAAGATGGAGAAGCACAGTGTCATTCTGTTAATGTTGAAACAAGCGCCACTTGTCTGTGTGCCTGCATGTCCAAGTTGCACACGCAGACCTGGATGGAAACTTGGAGAAGCTTTCTGGAGAGGTTTGCACTAAGCTGGGAGCAGAGTGGCTGTAGGACCAGAAAGAGGACCTAGAGAGCCTGCTGTGAACTGGGCTCTCTTCCCAGTGACGCCATGTACTTCCAGATTGTTTAATTGCTGACAAAGAGAACACATTTGTGCCCTGCCCGTGCAGTTAAGCAAGGAGGTGCAGGCATGTGACCAGTTCAGTTACAGCAGTATGATTATGCTGTCGTTCCTCTTTTAATCTCCTTTAATGTCACTTTAATGTGTCTACACAGTGATATAGACATATAGATGAGACAGTGCCAAGACATAAAAGGAGGAATCAGAACATGGCCTCCTGGCTTGAAAATCTTGCCTCTCTCCACCCCAGCTGCAGTTTATAGCGAAACCCTCTTTTAAAGAGCATCATGGATTGCTGGATGGGAACCCTTGTTCTCCCAGTTCTGAGACACATGTAATTATTTCTCAGCTAAGTAGCCTCAAGGATCTTTGTGATAGATATGACTTCATTTATAAGAGCATCAAGCCTCTTCCAGAGGTGACTGAGCTGGAAGAGTCGATGTGAGCGTTCTAGGATGAGGGCTGGTTCTCCCTAGGGTTCCCCCTGGCTCTTAACCCATACCAAGTCACATGTTCTTAGATTTGGCTGATGTCTTCAAGTCAGCTCACACAACTTGTGTTAATGCATGGTCTCTGTAACCTTTGGCAAGCTGCTGCTGCTTCTGAGTTTCTGAGAGGAGAGAGAGAGAGAGAGAGAGAGAGAGAGAGAGAGAGAGAGAGAGAGAGAAACATTGGATAGTGGGGCCTATAAAGTCATTTCTAGTCCTACACTTCTGATTTCGACTATGGAAAATTGTGGAAGGATGTCACCATCCATACATTCATTCCAGGGCATCTACTGTAGGCTAATGAAGGTGCCAGAAAGATAGACCTAGAACAAGTGTGGGTGTACTCCACCACACTCCTCTACAGTCTGCTCTGGACCTGCCTACACACTTGTGTCCTTTCTCCTAGCTATGAAAAAAATGTTCAAAGAGGAAGAGATTTATTCATATTCACAGTCCAGAGTACAGTCCATCATCACGGGGAAGGCACAGGAACAACCAGGAAGCAGACAGGGATGAGTACTGGTGCTCAGCCAACTGTTAACCTTCTCTTCAGTCCTGGACCCCACGGAAGGATGCAACCAGAGTTAGGGTAAGTCTTCCCACCTCAATTTAGCCATTCATCTTCCCTTGAAGATATGCCCAGAAGTTTGCCTCCTAGATCATCCTTATACTTCATCAAGTTGAAGATTAATGCTTTCTATCATATTTGACCTCTGACCCCCAGTATCTCCTCATTTTGCCAGACAGCTTCATCTTCTTAAAGACTACATCACATGTATATTGCAAAAGGAAAAAGGGAGCCTTGTGTGGGAACAGATATGGTCTCAGGTCAGTATCAGCTCTTAGAGGGCTAGAGATAAGACTCCAAGTCTCTCTGGCCAGTCCACTGATTCAGCAAACTGTTGTAGGAGCACTTTCTGTGTGCAAAGCCCTTAGTAGATTGTGGTAATGTGGGTGGGAAGCAAAGAAACCTCCAGCTTACTAACTAGTATGTGGAAGGTAAATGTCTTGGGAAGACAGTACCTTCTGGTGTTCAGTCTTCAGACCTGTGCCCTTTGTAGGCCACTGGAGAATTGACCTGGCCAGGCTTGTCTCCAAGTGGCAAGGAAGCCCAGAAACAGCACTGAGTGAGGCGAGAGTGAGTCAGAGTGTGGAGAGACTCCACAGTGATCTTGGTCAACCTCAAGTAAAGGCAGCTTGCATCTGTAGGCTGAAGGGTGTGTTCATCCAGAAGAGGAAATGCAGTTATGGCGGGTGTAGAAGCTGGTCCACCTGATCTTTATCTCCAAGCCACGTGACAGGCAAATGATCCAGCTCCGTAGACTCAGTTTCCCTTTCTACAAAAATGGGAATAATAGCAATTGCAAGTGTGACAGCATTTCTCTCAGAGGGGAAATATCAAAGATTGCTAAAATTATTTGTAGATGAGTCAGGTATAAGACACATTGGAACATAAGGCTGTTGTTATTTGGGAGAGACATGCCCTCCTACTTCTACCTGAGGATCAATAGTCAGGTATGTGAGGTGTTCCAGGAACAATGCTGCTGTCAGTGCCCTGGGCCTCCTTTAGTGGTGGGGTTATGCTGTGGCCCCGTGGGCTTCTTGGTAGGAAGAATAGATAGTTGGAGGAGCCCATGAGCCTGAGCATCAGAAGATCCAGCTCTGGGTCTTCTGTTCTATTCTGAGAAGTCACTTTCCATTTTGAAACTAATTTATCATGTGTCTAATGTTTTTATTATAAAAACAATATATGAGGGGCTGGAGATGCAGTGTGGTTGGTAGAGTTCTTGCCTAGCATTCATGAAGCCTCACGTTAGATTCTTAGCATCATATAAGCTGGTTGTAGTGGTGAATGCCTGTAAGCCAGCATTTAGGAGGTAGAGACAGGAAGATCAGTAGTTCAAGGTCATCCTTGGCTTGCATAGTGAGGTTGAAACTAGCCTGGGCTACATGAGACCCATTCTCAACAATAACAACAGCAAAATATTATATTATCAGAAAAAAAATATGGAGGAAGAACCAGAAGTCATACGAAGTTAACTCTCCCATCCAGCTACTGTTGACAGCTATATTTGTCAGACAGACAGACAGACAGACTGTACATAAAGGGAGGGAGAGAGAGAGAGAGAGAGAGAGAGAGAGAGAGAGAGAGAGAGAGAGAGAAGCAGGCAAAGAGACATAGATGTAACCCTCTAAAAACAAGAAACATTTTGTATGGCCAGGAATGGTAGCACACAGCTATAATCCCAGCACTTGGGAGGTAGGTGGATCTTTGTGAGTTCGAGCCTGGTATACACAGTAAGATCCAGATTAGCCAGAGCTATACGGTGAGACCCTGTTTCAAAAATAAAATAAAAATAATTTTATATATGGAGATTCTTCACCTAACGTTGTCACAAACGCTGTGTTTTCCCTAGAGTGTCTCACAAGCAAAAATGTTTTCCTGCTGTGGAGGTCTGTCTTTCTTCTGCCCTTATTCTCAGGTTCTGGATCTGTTTTATCCCTTAACCCTCCTCTGCACATTTCATATCCTTAAGCAATGTGTTCACCTTTAATGCACTTGGATCTTTGTCAGGAAGCAGAAAACACTTTTTTCTTCAAACAAGTAAACAGTTATTCCAACACCATCCTGGTGCCATCTAACCTTTTTCTATTGTAGGAAACAACCTCTACCTCATTCTAGATGTTATATTTTACGGTATTGACCTGCTGTATTTTATCCTACATTACATTTTACATCATTTACTAATTACATTCACTTTGTAACATATTTTTAAAAATCAACTAAAACAATTTCATCTTATTTTTCTTTTTAGAAAAATGTGTCTGTTCTTGCGTATCTATTCTCTGAGAAAATTTTTAGAATCAATCTGCCAGTTACTTTAATTTTAAACTATACTAAGATTGTGCAAATTGTATAAACTAATTTGGAGAAAGGTTGTAGCCTTTACCATGGCCAAGTACCTCAACCAGACACACTTTGATTTTGATACATTCATTCTTGGATATGATGGAGTCATCTTTTCAGTCTAACAGAGCCTTATGCTTTGGCTTTGTTCTAGTGAATGGAATGGGTTTCCATTCTATATTTCTAAGTTGTTCATTCTAATATACAAAAAAACTAGCTTGTGTCCAGGGACCCTTTGTGAGTCCTTCTAGTGCTGCTTATGAATTAATCGTCCCTAACTCTCACGTGTTTCCCTTAATAGTGCCTTCATTTATTACTAAAGTGTATCTTGTGTAGGAAGTGAAACATGCAGGAGGAAGAAAGCGGTGCATAAAGTCCTGTGCTTCAGAAACAGCCCCTTAAAATCTGGATGACCTCCCTCAAACATATATTTTATTTCAGTTAAAAGGGGAATTTTAGCCAGGCAGTGGCAGAGCATGGCTTTGATCCCATCACTCAAGAGTCCAAGGCAGATCTCTGAGTTGAAGGCTAGCCTGGTCTACAGAGTGAGTTCCAAGATAGCCATGGCTACACAGAGAAACTCTGTCTGGAAAAACCAAGAGGCAAAGACAGACAATTTTAATATATATTATATATATACACACACATTTAAACATGTGCAACATACGTAGTTTTCAAAGAGCAACGTAATACACATAACATTTTGTCACCCACATCCTCCCTCTTTGCATATTGTAAATCTTTCTCTGCTTTGTTACTAACATTTTTTCATGTACTCTGTATTAAGCATGTGTGTGTGTGTGTGTGTTATATGCTCCTAAAAGTGGGATTTCTGGGAATTAAGGCATCCAGTAATCTTGGGCATTTGTGACAAATTGACAAATAGCCCTTGAGAAAGACTGGAAGCATTTATTCTTCCACCTCACCTTTTTAATGTGGGTTTTTTTCCTTTAGACTCTGATTTCTTCTAGTAGCAGGGTTTCTGCCTCTTGTCATCCATCGCCTGAAATGAACTCTAGAGCCCTAACTTCTCAACCTCAGCTCTGTCTCATGAAGGGATGGATCCTTAGCCCTGGGTCTGACATCTAATGTTGAACTAAAGTGGTTAACTTAGTCTCAATCTTTGCTTGCAGCAGAAGGTGTCTGAACCCCTTCTGGGCTGGTCTGAGATATAAATCACTCCAGGATAGCTATGTATAAGTACTAGAAGATCGTCTGTGCTTTAAGTAAAATAAATAAATAAATAAATAAATAAAGCCCCCTTCCTTGTCCATTTCATCAGGGAAAGGAGTGTCATATTTCTCTGGTCAGGTGTTCTCTTGGCAAGAAACACACCTCACTGATTGAGAAATGCTCCCAGCGAACAAGCGACTACAAACACATCTGCATTGACAAGTTGAGACTTACATCCTTCTATGGTGTTTTGCTCTTTTGAAAATGTTAATAAAAACTTAATGTGGAAAAAAAACAACTTTTTCCAAATATGTGTACCAGTGGGCCTGAGGCAACTCATACTTTCTTATAAAATAAAGTAGGTCACTCACATCAATCATATTGTCTTAGCACATTTTTTCCAAATTAGGAATTCTCCATCCATCATCCCACAGCCTGGCATCCCGTTTCCAAACATTTCCTTTTAATATGCTCTTTAACATGATAAGCAAATCTAATAGAATACATTAGTGTCACTTGCCAGTGATGGAGTGTTTCCTCCTGCTGCTGTCCTCCATGAGGAGTTTGGGGAAACTTTTTTATGAGCTCTATCCCTGACAGCCATCAGTTGTTGAAAATATGACAGTAGTCCCCAGGCTAACCAAGGACACATTTGAGATGGTAGCCTTAGAAAGATTGCCAGCGGTTCTATCTCACCATCTGATGTGCCATTGATGTAGAAACTCAAAAGATGCATGTGTATCTCCAAGTAATGGGTCCAGGTTCTGTACACGAGAGCAGTGTTTACATTTAGTCTGTGGCTTCAGTGATGCCGCATTTCCCAGGCTTCCTGTTCAAGCCACGTTGCCTGCAGAACGTTTCCAAGTTCCCTAGATCATGCAGAAATAAAAGACTCTTGGCTTTACATGTGTGCAATACTCTAGAACTTGTTGCCACCTTTTCCAAGTGGCTTTAGACCCTGTGTGAGAGGTAAGCTCTGTTTATGACCCAGCTAGTTCTTATATGTGACAACATTTACCTGGCAAAAACAGACCTTTGTTTCCACTCAGATCTCTGGTTCTCCAACTCATGTGTTCAGTGTTAGCAATTGAATTTTTAGAGGAATTTTCTTTGGACTGAGTTTTGGAATAAAACAGACAAGTTGGGAAGGAAAGATGTGTGCATAGAAAGTCTAGGAATTCCATTGTCTTGGGCTCTAGTCCACTCAACAGGGAAATATCTGAATGAAACAGAGTAAGAGCTTTTTTTTTTTTTCTGAGAGTGTAGAATGGTGTGTTCCTGAAGATACCAGCTTAGATGTCTACCCTAGGACCTAGGAGGATGTTCCACTGGTAAAGTGCTTGTCTTCTAAGTATGAAGACCTGGGCTATTCCCCAGAATCCATGTAAAGAGCCAAAGTTCTAGAGCTGTAAGAAAGAGACAGTCTGATGCCTGGGTCCTGCTAACTAGCCAGCCTAGCCTACTTCTCAAGGTCCAAAGAAACACCATACTTCAAAATACAAGATGAGACCAGAGAAATGGCTCAATGGGTAAGAGTGCTTGCTACCAAGCATTATGATCTGAATTAATCCTCAGAACTCACATGATGGAAGGGAGAACCCACTCCCTTCCATCATGTAGCAAGCAGTCCTCTGTCCTTCACACATGTAGAGTGGCACTTGTTTCTCTCTCTCATGCACACACACACACAGAGAGAGAGAGAGAGAGAGAGAGAGAGAGAGAGAGAGAGAGAGAGA
>JADRCD010183629.1:11448-23156 GCA_019843815.1 Montemys delectorum
AGAGAGAGAGAGAGAGAGAGAGAGAGAGAGAGAGAGAGAGAGAGAGAGAGAATAGAATGCCTGATCCAGTAACCATAGAAAGACTTGAGGTTCTGAGTTTGTGTGTCCCAGTCAACAACATCAGCAAAAAGGACTGCATGTTGGAGACACAGAAATGAAACCATTGCCTGTCCTTAAAGGGTCTCAAAATCCTGAGGACCAATGACAGGCAGCTTCACAAAGAGGTACAAGTAGGAATCAGAAGAACAAAGCCAGAGAGATCCCCAAATGATCTAAGATGCAAAGCTGGTCAGCAGTGTCTCCCTCCATATCTTTTCAGCACACCTACCTGCAGTGGGAAGACTATCGGGGCCATGTTGGTGCTTGTGAACTCTGAATCTTCTGTTTTATGCTTGTCCTCTTATACTAGGGAAGCACACTTGTAATGTGTGTCCCCTGCTATGGTTCAGAGCACAATTCCAGAAATTTCATAGAACATAAGGAGTCTCCTGTTTAAGGGCTTCTCAGTAAGTGGCTCAATTCCCAGAGGTTGTTACTTTTCCTTCTAGCTGTCAGAAGGGATGAGGAATGCAGGACTCCAGGTGCTCTGATGGCTTACTTGTTAAACAAATATTTATTAAGGAACTTGTATCTACTTCACAATGCCCTGGCGTTAGAAGACCAGGCAGATGGATACAATGTTGGAGGCTTCACCTTCTGGAGGAAAGCAGGCAGACAGATACAATGTTGAGGACTTCACTTTCCTAGAGTTCACCTTTTGATGGCAAGACCTGAAGTGAAGAAGAGGATGTCAGAGAGTTACAGGAAATAAAAGAATCAAGCAGAGCTGTGTGACAGCAGTGATGGCTGGCAGGAGGAGGAAGTGTGCACAACAGAAAGTGGAGGAGGAAGGGTTCAGCCAGACCTATAACAGGGGACAGAACCCCTAGACAAGGGCCTGGCAAGTGCTAATACAGGGTGATTCGGAAGATGCCCTGGAGATTGAGGGGAAGAACTGCAGCAGCTGAGGCTGGACATGGCTCAACACAATTTGGGGTTTGGGGAACAATGAAGAGCCACCGTAAGCTATAAATATTGGGGTTCCCAATGATAGCCACTCTTAGCAACCATCTGCTCTGACCTCATCAGCACCAGCTTCTCTGTAAAGTCAAAACAAGTGTTCAGAAAGCATCAGCTTTTATTTCTAGAGCAATCTTTGTACCCAACCACCATAGCGTTTTTAATAACAAACTGGCAGAGAGTCAGACATCTGTACTTGAAAAAAAAAAAAAGTCGGGCCAAGTATTTCTAAATGTTTTATATTTACTTGTAACATTAGAATAACCACGAGGTTGCTTTCTACATAATCGGAACCATTCTCATTAGGGTCCCACAGACCTCGTCCTCCGTGGGTTTGGATGGTGGTTTTCATTACGGCGGTGACATTGATCTGACAGGAGTGAATCTCCCCTTGAACATTTGTGGAAAAAATGGGGAAGAAGTTGAGAGGAGCCAAAGCAAGCTAGGAAAATGAGAACTCAGGAAAGATAACCATCAGCTTGGCACTGGGGTTGCATTGAAGGGGTCCTGGCTTTGAAGTCCAGCAAAGCTGGTCTGTTGGGGCAATGCAGGGAGGCAACCTTAGGGGAGTCACTTGACATCTCTGAGCTTCAAGTCACTTCCTGGCCCTACTTTGTAGAGTTGTGTGAGGTCTTAGAAGGGTATCACCAGTGAAGGGTCTGAGCCAATTTTGCTCTGTGATGGCAACCTCCAAAATTACTGTCTCTAATAAATTGCATCTTGAATTTTGTCTGCAAGATCTAATAGGTAAAAGACAAGATTCCCAGTTAACCTGAGATTTTGGATTGTAGCCAATATTTAGTGTAGTCTTCTTCTTTGGTACTTACAATACACTTGGAGTTCTAAAAATATGTATGCATACTTATCAAAAATTTAAATTTGACCAGGCACTTGGTCTGGAAACCTTTTTCTAAAAGTTTAATTATCAAAAGAACATCAACCAGGAGTGGCTTTTGAGAGCTGGCCCAGTCACAGCCATGAGCCAGACCTCAGTGTCAGGAATGCCTAAAGCACAGACTGCATTCACAGAATGGTCTTGACTTTGAGTAGAGGCACTGGAAAGATGGAGCCAGAAAGCAGCTCAAAGAAATTGTGGTAATCTCATCTGCTATGCTTTGTAGACATGCCACACAGAGGCAAATGACCCAAGAACCTCGACCTAATCAGACTGCTCCAGAATAAATCTGGAATCCAGAAAGAGGAGAAGTCTCATAGCTATCATCCTCTGTAGCCAATGGGAAGCCAGGTCTGTGAGCACAGGCTGTGAATCTTTCCAAACAACACAAACTTCAGGGTTATTTACCACCAAATTATCTTATGCCTTATCAGAAACAGAGGTTAAACTCCCAAGTGCAGCACCCACTCTTAATCTTCCTCCTGGCCCCGGGATGGATGGTGGCAGAGCTGGGAGCTGGGTGTGGCTCGGTATAAAGCCACAGAGGAAGGAAGGGAAGTCAGGCCTGGTCCCTGATCACATCCCTGCAAGCTATGAGCGACTCCTGAGGACTTCCCAGGAGACTTGGGCTGGGCTTGTAAAGAAGGATCTTGACATCAAGAAGAGCAGCCAGCCAGTAAATTCCTACTTACTTCATTTTCTAAGACTTCTGAATGTGTTTTGAATTTTCTCTAAATTAAGATAATCATGAAAGGTTAAGATATTTCAACAGAGTGCCACCTGATCCGAGGGCTTGGGTTGTATGCCTAATTAGTTCCCGAGCATATGGCTCAGAAGGTCTTATAAAAACAGGGTAATGACTTGAAGTATATTTGGATATTAGATGGGGCAATGTTAAAGGGACATTCAGACCCATCTCAAAGCCTTGAACCTGCCCTTGATCTGGGATGGGAGCTTTGGCTGACATCTGTTCCAAAGAGATTAAAAGAAAGAAAAAAGAGAGAAAAAAGAAAAAGAGAAAGGAAAAAAAGAAACAAAGAAAAACAATGCCCTAAGATAAAACAAAACTCCATATGAAGATAGACATCAGGCATTAAAATATTTCAAATTCAGCACAACTGGAGGAATGTGAGGCCTGGGAATAGGAGTTGGGGACAGTGAAGAGGAACTCATGCCAGGATACACAAATGCCCTTAGAATTGCTGGGGAAATAGGTCTCACTGTGTCCAGGGAGGGAGCTAACAGGTCACAAATGTCCCACTGCCTTTTATCCCATCCTGTGCCTGTTCCTAGCGCCTCACAGTGTACACCTGTGTATACCTGATCCATGTCAGAGACACTCCTCCCGCAATCCTGCTCCCATGGGATCCCAGCCTCCACACCCCACTCTGGGAAAGCACTTTCTGAGGCTCCCCAGGAGGAATACCATGCTGCATGGATGTCTCCAGGTTCTGCCCTAGCTGCAGGGAGCACACTAACCTCCTGTCCACCCTTACTGTACTGAATACACATTTTTAAAAAGTAAACATTTGGTCTGCACATGACAGGATCCAGATAAGGCCTCTCCCTAGCTGCCTTCTCCATTTTTGCACCGAAACCCTTCTTCTCTATCTACTCTAGATCTATGCTGTTTGTAATGTTGGCCATGTGTTGAAAATGGCTGCCCAGGAACTGGGAATAAAGCTCAACTGATAGAGTGTTTAGCATCCACAAAGCCCTGGGTCCTGGGTTCTCTCCTCAGCACGAAGCACTTGCATAAGCCTGCTGTGGTGGCTTATGGCTGTAATCCCAGAACTCAGGAGGTAGTTACAAGAGGATCATGAGTTCAACATCATGCTTGGTTACATAGAAACTTTGAGTTTTAGGCCACCCTGGGCTACATAAGATCCTGTAACACAGACACACACACACACACACACACACACACACACAAAGCAAGAAAATAAACAATTGAGAAAGAGAAAGGAGGGAAGGAAGGATGAAGAGAGAGAGAGAGAGAGAGAGAGAGAGAGAGAGAGAGAGAGAGAGATCTCTCATCTCAGGTCTTTAAAGAGACCTCAGAGGACACTGCCTGTCCCTCTGCACCTGTACTGTCTCAGGCTATTCATCCATCCACTCCTCCCACTCTTCTGCTAAGGGCTCCTCAGCACCTGTTGGCTGGGTTTGTGATGCATGGGATACAGAACAGCTCCAGTGAGAGAGGGTTTGAAGGCAGACCTGGGCAGGGGTACCTAAGTAGTGGGATACATCACGACACGTATTTACTAATACAAGAGGAAAACGGCTTCCAGAACAGCCAATAGGGAAGTTTCTCAGAACACAGTATGTGCCTAGCTCTGAATGGAATACTAATTTGGACAATGGTGCCTCAGGGTGACAGGGCCCTCTGGGAGAATGAAAGACATGAACCAAACAATGAAGAAAGGAAGCCATAGTGTGGTCCAAAACTCACAAGTTGTTGCACAGCTTACAACCGTCCACCACTCACCTGCTCATCCAGACCTCGAGCATCCCTGTCAGGTAAGGCAGGTATGATTTGGTTTTGTTTGTTTTTTATAAATAGGAAAATTTAAAATGTCACAGCTGAGATGCAGTACAGCTCACATTTGAACTTGGGCTCAGAATTTCTGAGTTTTCAGAAAGCTGAGACTTCAGATTACAGAGGGTCTTAAAATCGAAGAAGAAAGGGAACAGGGAAAGCTGGGGCAAAAAGAGACTGCAGACTGGGAAATGGCATGGACAGGAAGCTGGAGTAAGTAGTAGTTCCTCGGAGATCATCAGAGCTAAACTGGGCAAGGGGCCAGGCGAGGGAGGAAAGATGAATGTAAAAAAGGGAGGTAGAGACCTGTGGTGCAGAAGGCAGGAAAGAGCTTTCCAGAACCACTGCAGCTGCGCATCTAGAGGGATGCTGGCGATCTTCCAAAGCTTGCTGATGGCAGCTTCCAAACAGCTCCAGCTCAGGTCAAACTCACGGAGCCGGGAGGGAGCTCTTACACATGTGATGTCACGGGCCCTCTGACAACCCAACGGCAAAGCTGTTCTTACCACTGCCCTCTTAAAGATGGGCAAACTGAGGCACCAAGAGGTTTAACTGTACCCTCTTTGGCAGGAAACAGCTACAGCTGGAAAGTAAGCAGACTCCCACCCAATCCTGAATTCCTGCCCACTGTCTGCAGTCACTCCATCATTGTGCAACTCAGAAGGCCATGGAGGAGGTTTTTACTAACCATCAGAATACACCTACCTAGATTTCCTATCATACCAAACCCTCCTCCGTTCAGCCCAAAGTTACCTTTCTCCTTTGTTCCCTCCTGGGGACCTCAGAGGGCTCATGCTGCCGCAGTGAAGCAGGCAGGAGGTCAGATCTGAGCTGTGATAGAGCCAGGGAGTGAAACCTTGTGAGCTGGGGACCCATCCTGGGGCAACGCAGCAGGAGACCTCCAATCTGGGCCAAGCCAAATGGGATGAAGATCAAAGGCGGTAGGCGGGTGGCTCCAACAAGGAACAGAAGTGGGCAGGGTCCACTGAGACTGCTTCCATATCATTACTTGGCGGTGTGGATGGACAGGCCTCTTGGAAGATCTAGGATGCTCCAACCTGGGTTGCACGGCAGAGTCCTTGGTCCCTAGGCCTGCCACATTCTTCCCGCCCCAGGGCTGAGGATATAAGGACTGGGAGAGTTCTGTGAATGTATACCCTCCCTCACCCAGGCCACTGTTGCTTTGCAGCTTCTTGGGACTCAGTCCACAGACACAGTCTCTGGGATTGCTGCTCTATGTCCTGGATGGTACATGGATCCTGCATGGTGCTATATGTGGTTCTGAACATATTACTGCACACATAGTAGGTCTACCAAAAGTCTTCAGACATGCTCAGTGAAGACGACACTTCATATTCCGATCCAAGTCAAAAGAAATCATGCAGCAGAGACATATCCTGAGAGGCAGGACACAGTCATAGCTAAAGCAGTGTCTAGGGAGCTCAAGGTTCCATGCAAAGCACACTGACAGTGATACACAATGAGAAATGCAAGACAGGGTGCATTGCTTCAGACCCCCTCCTGGGGCCCTAAAGAAAGGCAGGTTGACCTATGTTCCTGCAGAGCACTAACCTGGCCAGTCTAAGTCAGGAACCCCTATTGCAAGACACATAAATCGCTCCCAGTTGCTAAGTACTATTATTAATGGAAGAAGGTCCACTGCATGTTCCATCTTGGGTTCCTGTATACTGTGTCTCCAGTGGTCAGTGTGGGCTTCTTCTGTCTAGCATATAACTGCCCCAGTACCAATCTCAGGTCTTGGCAGAGATTGTATCTAAAGGTATTTTAGAAATAAGGGGTTTTCCTCTTCCAGAGAATGTGTTCAGTTATGTTGCACATACACAAACACACACACACACACACACACACACACATTCATGTATTTCAAGAGCTAAGAAACAATACACTTAGTATACTCTCTGGTTCTCTGTTACAAAACTCCAAGTTGTGTTGCTAGGCTGTCATTTGGGCATCTGTAGTCATCTCAAGAGAATGAGAACCACTACCCTGTCCAGCTGGTTTCATTTCAGAGCATTGCAAAGGAAGAGGGCACCAGGCGGATCAAGTATCCTCATTTAGAGTGTCCACACTCATCACTATTCCAACACACATGTCTTAGTTAGGGTTTCACTGCTGTGATCAGACACCTTGACCATGGCAACTCTTAGACAACATTTAATGGGGCTGGCTTACAGGTTCAGAGGTTCAGTCCATTATCATCAAGGCAGGAGCATGGCAGCATCCAGGCAGACATGGTACAGGAAGAGCTGAGAATTCTGCAGCTTCATCTGAAGGCTGCTCGCAGAATACTGGCTTCCAGGCACCTAGGACAAGGGTCTTAAAGCCTACACCCACAGTGACACAACTTATTCCAATAGGGACACACCTTCCAATAGTGCCAATCCCTGGGCCAAGCATATACAGATCATCACAATACATGGCACAAACTTCAGCAATCCTAAAGACCTGGATAGAAGGCCAAGGTTGGTTCCTTCTGGAGGCCCCTGAAGGAGACCTCTCTTCTAGCTCCTGGAAGTTGGTGCTGCTCCTTGGCTTATGACGACATGGGTCTAACCTCTGCCTTTGTTTTCATGTGGTATTTTCCTCTCTGTGTCTCTGTTTCCAGACTTCCCTATCCTGAGAGGGATATCCTAATGATCCCGTCCTGACTTGAACATGTCTCCATAAGCACTGTTTCCATCCAGGGCTCATCCATCTGGCGCAGGCAAATTGGGGATAAGAGAGATGTTGGACCCATATAGACAATCAATACGCATATGACATGAATGTCAAGCTGTCTCTCTAGCCAGTGTGCTGCCAGCTTCTCATCCACAATCCTTGGAACAGAAGCAACAAGTCCAGTGTATAGGAGATATCCTTCAAAATGTCCAGTCTGGATTCCTTGGCTGGTAATAAGTAGGGCATAGTTGTTACAGGCTAAGGCCCTTTACTTGGAGGCTCTTCAGAGACACCTCCCACCACCACCATCACCACCTTCTTGTTTCATAGATGACAACAAGTAAGTCCTATGAGATAATCTTAAGTACCATTGATAAGTGACTGACAGAGTCAGATCCAGGTGATCCTTGACTCTGCCCAATGTTCCTCACACATGGACATTACAATCTCTAAAAGCACCTATGGGAGGCTTACTGGAATCAGGCAAACTTTAGTTCCCCTGCCACCAGCCACTGAAAACACTTCAGGTTATTCAAAGAGAATAATGGTGTTATTATTTGACATAAATATGTTCACAGCCCTGTGGGAGGTGTGAATAAAGGCGTCTTTGGAGAAGTGCAAATATGTTCTCGTCATCACACAGGACCTAAGCTGATCCAATGGAGGTGAGCTGTGAACATTATAGCTTCGGGAGCAACCTCCAATGACTCTTTTCATTTCCAACCAGATTGTCCCCAGGGCTTGTGACACGCCAGGCTCTAAATGCTGAACATGCCTTATCTCATTTCTTCTCCCAATAACCCTTTGGTAGAGGAAATCCTTTCTCCTCTACCCAGAGGAAATCTGAGTCTAAGTTCAGTTCACTGGTATATTTTGTGGGGTTTTTTTTCTCACCAGACTGCCTCTGGGTGGGACAAGCACTCTTCGGTTCCCATGGTGCCATTGTCCCTTATTACTATAGTCACACATTCTGCAAAGGTAGGGAGTCACTTCTTAAAATAGCTAAGCTGAGATATCCACATATTGTGTTAGTTATCCATTTAAAGTTTGAATGAAAACCTTCATTGTCAGCTTGACTGGATTTGGATTCTCTAGGAGACATACTTCTGGGTGTTTCTTGAGGATGTTCCAAAGAGGTTTAATTGGGGATGGAAAGTGTGCTCCAAATGTAGGCAGCACCATTCCATGAACTAGTGTCCTAGACTGGATGAAAAGGAGGAAGGAGGAAGCTGCCTGAGCCATCATTTGTCTCTGTTGTCTGAATATGTGAGCAGTGGCCTTACCCCTTCCCATGTATTTCCTGGCATGACAGACTGTGTCTCTTCAAACTGAGAGCTGTATGACAGACTGTGCCCCTTCAAACTGTGAGCTGAGCAAACCCTCCTTCCTTCCTTCCTATGTTGCCAGGTGTTTTGCCACAGCAATGGAAAAAAAATAACATAAGGTGAGAGTCAGTGGTTTTTAACGTACATGAATGCATGCAACCCTCACCACAAACAACCCATGAACATGCCCATCACCTTAAGGGGAAGTCAGTGCCCCTATAATGATCAATTCCCTCTGCTCCCTCCATCAACCCAAAGCAACCACTAATCTACTTTCCTCCCCTATGGAATTCCCTATTCTACACATTCCATATAAACAAAAACACACATGTGACCTTTTGTGTCTGTCCTCTTCTAATCTCATAAACATTGCAGAATGTATCCATACATTACTGGGTAAATAACATCTCAGTGTATAGATAAGCCACATTAGGAATGATGTTTCAGAAAACCATTCTCTTAAAATAGAGATTAATGTCTTTATTCAACAAATGAAGTGTGATTAACAGAAACCTGTTACGGAAAATGATTTGAGGCCCATAAAAACTTCATCCCTCAAGTCCCTAACAGCATCATTTTTATGCATTTATCAAGAGGCTGTGGTGGACTTTAGTAAGATTTTGTTAGTAAACTTTTCTTGATATGAGGTGGAAGTCCAGAATATTAACAGAAGTGAAGAATCTTTCCAGGACTCCTCAGGAATCACAGAAATAGGAATCGAGGAGAGATCTCGGTAAGTAAACACCTAGCAATGACTCTCCAGAGCTCACACACGCTTGTAATTCCAGCCCTGGGGAGGCAGAGGTAGGCCGATCTCTGGGCTCATTCTGTTGAAAAGTTCCCAAGTTCCAGGCCCATGAGAAGCCATGTCTATAACAACAACAAAAAGTCAGGTGGAGCCTGAAGTACAACCCCTGCATAAATCTATACATAAAAAGCATCAGAAACAGACAGGAGCAGCTAGGGAAACCAATCCAGAAGCCAAAACGCAAGTTCTAGGCTCTAACTGTTCTCCTAGACTCAACAAACAGACTTACTAAGCAGGGCATTGAAAATGTCCTAGGATCAAGCTATGATGGCCTCCCATCAACATTCACCATATTTCAGACCCAATCTCGGTTCCTGGATCAAGTTTTCATTTATGGAAAGGTTGTTTTCAGTTAATCAGACATTCAATAGAGCTGGAAAACTGTTCCCTCCCAGTTTTCCTCCCTAGATTGATCAGGGAAGACTGAGAAAGTAAACTTTGTCTTTAATAAAAACAAAAAACAAACAAAAATAAAAAAAGGCTTTCATAAGCCACTAGAACCATCTTAGACTGAGAAGCAGCCTAGGGAGCCAGAAGGGGATTGTAGAGGGAATTCTTGATCTAGAAACTTGAAAACTATCCTCAATTCACAAATCCCTGTTGTCCTTTTCCCAGGGAAATCCCAACAAGCAGAAATGTCTAAGGCTAGGCAGGGGGAGACATACCTTAAGCTGTTGGAGCCCTGGTTGTCTTTGATCCAAGAATTTCCCGTGGTCCCACAAGTGAGAGTGAGGAGTGTCTACTTATAATCCAAGTTTCCAGACAGAAAGTTTCTACTTCTTTCTAGTATCTTAGTAACTTTGTGTTGTAGTGTAGTGTTGAGAGTTCAGGCCACCCCACCCCACCCTGAGTTGATCCTCTGTAGTCTCTCAGGAGGTACCTTCTATCTATCTGTTAGTCAGTGAGATTCTACGGCAGAAGCAGAGAGTCAGGGAGATACAGAGATTTATGACCCTCTGTACCTGGCTTGGAGCAGCCTGGCTGATGTGAATAGGAAAGGTACTGGGTAGGAAAGCCAGAGAGGCTAGGCTTGGGTCTAGCTTCCTAGCAGCTCTGTATCTGTTTTCTTACTTCTGGGCTCCTATTTACCCCTCTCCAGAGTGAAACGTTCAGTTGGAAGGCACTCATATGCTGACTATGATTCATTAGTTAAGGCTGTCTAGAGGGTTGTGCTGAGTAGATTTTGATCTGGGATCAATTAGTCATGTCTGCACTGTGCAAAGGAACAGGGTACCCTATCTCCCCACACACGACCACTCTCAATAGTACTCTCAAAAGGTCTCGGGCTTAAACATCCTGCAATTTTTAAATTCCTCTTGCCTTTGTTCTTTTTCTTGTCTTCTCTGAGAATCTATTTAGAAGCTGTTGCCATCCACCAGTGACAATAATCTACAGTGGGCTGTAGGAACTTAGAGGAGTGTAAGAGTGGGACTGTGACATGTAAGTCAAAGATAGCCCAGGATAGAGAAGGCTAGCTATCCTAGAGATGAGAAGTCAGTATGAAAGGCTGGTCAACACAGAATTGAATCTCACGGATCATGAAGCAGCTAACGTGGGTAAGGTGATCACATCAGGTTATTGCCTCCATCTGCCTAGATAGATCAGAGAGGACTGAGAAAGTAAACTCTGTCTTTGATAAAAACAAAAAACAAACAAAAATAAAAAAGGCTTTCATAAGCCAATAAGGCATTTGTTGTGTAAGCACAAGAACCTATATTGAAGCCCTAAAACTCATGTAAAAATGTCAGGTGTGGTGGTATGTACTTCGAATCCCAGTGCAGAGGAGACAAAGGCAAACAGATCTCTGGAGTGTGCTGGCCAGCTTGCCTAGTCAAATTGGTGAATTCCATGGTAAGTAAGAGACTCTTTAAAAAACAAGGAGGCTAGCACCTGATGAGGGATACCAGAAGTTGATCTCTGGACTCTACACACATGCACATACACCAACATGTGAACATACCTGTGCATACACACATTTGCACTAAATAAATGTCAAGAAGGACCTGGGATCTAGCTCAGTGGTTGGAAGAATAGGGAAAGCAAAGAGAATTTCAAGCAAAGGCAGACTAGACGTGCACAGTGCCTCTGTCAGTAACTAAGAGGCTTCGTTCCTCTCTTGAGGGATCCTTGAGACCCTATGACGTCCCTGTCCTAGGCAGTTGGAGAATACAGCATTTCAGCATTCTCCACTCTGAGTGCTCAGCGGCACCAGCCTGGGCCTGTGGATTGTTCAGAACTGGGGCCCTCCCTTTAGCAAGGCAGTGGCCCGCTCTCTTACCACAGAGGCTCTGCACTCACCAGTTCCAATAACATGATTAGTCATTTTTCATTCCTGAGATATCTGCCCATGGGTGGGTGCGTGTGTGCATGTGTGAGGGTGTCTGTGCCTTCCGAGGGGGGGGG